>WYDF02259139.1:0-19471 GCA_009867245.2 Adranes taylori
ATAAAGAATATAAATATATATATATATATATATTCAAACAAATATTAATAATAAATCAAATGAATGAATGTTAAATTAATTAAGCGGTATTCAAGCGGTCTTATATTAAGTGGTACACAAAAAAACATAACAAAGCAAAAAAACGGCGCATAGCAAAACGGTCGTGCTATTAAAATAATAAAATAAAAAACACGGCGCTTAGCATAACGGTAGTGCAAAAATAATAATTACAAAGAAATCGCGCTTAGCGAAATATTAGCGATGTCGATGACACACCAATAATAATACGGAAAGAAGTGGAAAATAGGCGGTAACTTCAATCACACACTATCAACAGCAAAACGGAGGGTATAATCGGAAGATACTATGGGCACGTAACGTCGCCTTCGGGACTGATGTCACTGTTTGCCAAACGAATGCCACCAGTTTCGCTAATAGTAGTATACACCATGGACGCGTAGCGTTGCATTAAGAACTAACGTTACTGTATGCCAGTGGCTACTACCAGTTACACCAATAACATGCGTTGTAGTTCGGACGGTGAAAGAAGGTAGGTACTACAGCTGCGTAGCGTTAACAGGAACTCTATTAAAGGCGTAAAGCGCGCCTATTTACAGGCCAAGAGCCAAGTACATCTCTAGCTGTTTGTCATAGAACGTATGAAAGTCGACACACATTACGTTGTGACCCGCTACGGGTATTCACAGAAAAGAGTGTCTTCGTGAGAGTTAAAACATAAATAAATTATAATATTATTAACAATACTTAATACCCTGAGATCAAGAGTTACAATACACAACACTCAAGATAGATCAAGATAGAACACTCAAGATCAAGATACAATACACAACACATCTGGGTATGTACTAAGAGCAGCGGCGACAGTTTATTATCTTTGCTTCAATGCATCATTTGTACATTTATTTTTACATACGATCGATACTAACTATCTCTCTCACACATATGCTCTAGGAATCCCCAGAAATGCACCAGAAATCCCCCACTTAACTATTTATAAAGCACAGCGGCCGAAACTTATTATTATACTTGTTTACAAAATAATTGAAAAGCGATCATTATAAAATGCGTTTTTAAATCATCTTTAAATTTTACATACAGCGGAAAAATATATTTAATAATTACAGTAATTAATTCCCAACTTAATTTGCTTATCTTTACTTTATTTTAAAAATAGCATCGGAAAAAGGTATCCCATCAATATTCATTTATTTCTTACGCACAATAACACATAGGGACAAATTCTATATGCGGAACGTTATTTTATAGAGGCTGTCCGGAATTATTTTCACTTCTCTTTTATTTTATAAGTAACTTTATTACAATATATTTCTGATTAATGAGTATTTTATAAGAGAATAATTAGTGACCTAAAACATTATTGTGAGACTACTGAAAATCATTTTAGGTAGTAATTTCTTTAACGTAAGTATTTTAAGATATTACAGTAGCATGAGAATGTATGTAGCACTAACCTAAAAATATCAGTAGATGTATTTAACTGTTGTGTACTGTATTGTACCTTGGCACATAGTAGGTCTTATACCCTGGTATATTTCAAAGTACAATATTTTGTTTAAAATTTAATATTTGAAAAATCATTTTGTTAATAAATAAAAAATACTTCTTAAAATTCCAATATTGTAAAACATAAACAGTGTTTCCTTTTGGTAATATTATTTTCCTTGTTACAGATCCAAAAATTCCTAGTAGTAAGTTGGGTAAGAAACGAGAGAAAATTAATAAAAAAGATATTGAAAATGCTGTAAACGCTGTGACTACTAATAATATCTCATTTCGGGAGGCGCCTGCAGTTTTTAATATCAAACTCTCTACGGTGCATCGTTTTGTCAAACCCCTAAGGTCCCATGAATCTGACGAATTTGAATATAAACCAAATAATGCATTCAAAAAGGTTTTTACAGACATTATGGAACTAGCACTCTTAAGCTACATAAAGCAGACCGCTCGCATGCACTACGGCTTAACGAAGAAAGAAGTACGGAAATTGGCCTTCGAAAATGCCAAAATTAATAACCTTAATTATCCTTATTTTCATCCCCTTAAAGTGGGATGAAAATCAGCTGGCCGGTGCTGAGTGGCTGAGAGGATTAAAAAAAATCAACGCCCAGATTTCCCGAACGAAACCTGAATCAACATCTTTAGCGCATTCTACCCGTTTTAACTGACACAACGTGCAAACATTTTATGAAAACTTAAAAAAAGTGCTCTAAAAGTATGGACCATTTCAGCCACACCGAATTTTTAATGTGGACGAAACCGGTTTATCTACCATCCATGTTCCACCCAAAATTTTGTCTCCTAAAGGCATAGAACAACTTGGCAGTGCAACTTCAGATGAACGAGGCCTAAATGTTACTTTAATAGCAATGATAAATGCAGTTGGTAACCATCTACCATCAATGTTCATTTTTTCAATGGTCCACTTTAAGGAGGACATGCTAAATGGTGCTCCAGCTGGTAGTAATAAAGGTGCTAATCCGATGGTCGAACGAGAACCTGTTTCTGCTTCTAGCAACCATGAGAGCCATGTCAGCGTAGTTGTAATTGAAAAGGCTCGAAGTTTTGGTATGAAGATGTTAATCTTTTCGCCACATTATGCAGCCACAAACTGCAGCCAGTTCACCGTACATTATTTGAATAGTTAAACAATTTACAATAGAGCAGTTAATCACTGGTTGTCTGTGAATGTAGGCAAACCATTGTCGATCTATGATGTAGCAGAAATTACAGGAAGGGCTTTTCCGCTTGCATTCACTAGCAAAAATATTTGGAGCAGATTTGCTGCAACAGCGATATCACCTATGAATACTGATATCTTTAGAGACAATGATTTTCTGTCTGCTTACTCAACTGATAGACGAGATCCAGACAAAGAACAAGCAGATCAGAACCAATATATTTTGAATTTATCAGATCTGTCCAGTATGGGAAATCCGGTAAAGAGTCCAGAATTCATTACATCATTTCCAAAAATTCCTAAGCCAAACACCAGAGAAGATTGAAATAAATGGCACAGCATTGACACCGCCCAAAGAAAACCAAAAACAAAAGATAAGAAAGGATAAAATTAATAGGAACCTAATGCCAGTAGAAGAAACTGATGATGAAGATAATATGTCTCTAAGGGAAACTTCGGATGACGAATATGATATACAAGAAGAAATTAAAGAAAAAGAAAATGAAGAAAATTTCATCAAATTAGCTACAGGTAAAACAACCGTAAAAGATATCCTCGCTCTCACAACTGTTGTTCGAGAAGTTGGGCAGCAGGTAGCAGTTCTTTATCAAAATAATGTTTATCTCGAGAAAATAGTTGACTATAATAATGAAAGCGCCACTATTTCTTCGATGGTACAATCTCTTAAATCATGGAAGTGGCCAGAGAAACCAGATGTTCTTAACTATCCTTGGGAAGATGTTCTTGGTTCGCTAAAACCTCCTTTACATGTGTCAGAACGAGGTTTTTATAGGATTCCGGAACTTGAGAAATTATTGTAGTGGTATTTTTAATATTATATACTGAATATTATTTGTTCATCTGAATTTTTGTTACAATATAAATGTTATTTTGTTTATTCAATTCTTTAACATGATATTCTTTAAAAATGATAATTCATATATTTAGTAATGTTCAGAGGTACATGCCGACCTGCTCAAATGTACACGATGATCATGTACCTTGGAACATTTTCAGTCAGCATATACAAATCACTCGGTAGACAACTGTTTTTTTAAATTAGATTTTTAAAAGTGATTTGTAATAATTGCAAAATGATTGTGCTATATGGCAAAATGTTGACAAGAACTCCGTAAAATATTGTACAATCTGAAAATTGTTCCAAGGTAAAACACTCTCCCCTACATATAAATTTCAAAATGTAAGTTTTATTTGTGGTAGTTACAGTTTTATATATATACATTTTATATAAAACAATATAAAATATTTAGGCACATAATTGAAGTCCTAATCAAGTTTACAACCAAGATAAATGCGTTACGCGTCTAAAATAATATATATTATGAAGATAAAACCTAAAAGGATAATGAAGGATCAAGCATAACATATCATTTTTGATGCAATTTTATTAAATTTCAAACAAAAGCGTCATTTTAATTTCATCTTAGCTAATTGAATTTATAAATCTGATGGATTTAGAATAGTTTAGCCTACAACACAATTGTCGAACTATCGCAACAAAATCACAACCGGAAATGTGATTTTGATTATAAATTTGGAAATTATTAGGGTTAAATTATTAAATTAGGATGTCGTCCTATCTTTCGCGCCGCTCCAGTCTAGTCTAAAATTAATTACGATAGTTGAGTAGATGTTGTGTCTAGAACTGTATTAATTAAGAAGGACGTGATGTAATATAGGACAGGACTTGGATCTTCGAATTATATATTAACTTGAAATTATTAAAACCAAACGTTTTAGTAAAAAGGAATATATTAGAAAATTGCATTAACTTGAAAAAGTAATACGTCCAAAACAAATATAGAATTTATAGAGTATTTAGTTCAACTTTAACTTACGAAGTTAAATTCATAACTTAAGAGCTCTAGTGTTGGACAAAGATGCTATTGGAAAAGACGGAGCAGAAACTATCCTCTTTAAAGAGAATTGATTGTCTTGTTATAACAAGGTTTATGAAGTTGACCCCAATTGCGGTGCTTGATGTGCAGCATTATAGATCTGCAGTCACTAGAATTGACCATACAAGCATTCATACATGTTGTTTAGCCATTCATAGAATGGTCAATAGGTTTGTTGAGGACATCTTTAAGGCTCCGTTTCGACGAATTGATGAATAGTCTCCAATCAGTGCTTTCGTACGGAACGTTGCATGTCTTAAACAGTCCACACACATCATTGCAGAATACTAAGCCCTCTTCTTCCGAAAAGTATGGAATAAAATCTTTTTCACGGTACCTAAACCAGGAAAACAAAACACCAGCTGCGAGCATATTCTTATCTTTAAGCTGTGAACCTAACAATGCTGAAGCCTCTTTGGTCAGATGTAAGTCGCAAATCAAATTGTTCGTCCACTTCGTTATGTTAGGTTTTTTCACTTGATTCATTTTCTGAACCATCTACTTCAGGTAAATGTTCAGGTTGCAAAGGCACTGGTACATCTGGACTATGAGAGACAGGGCATAAGATTTGGATAGACGCTGCTCTTTTAATTCTCTACATTGAAACCGTCAACACCGGTTTAACAAAAGTAACAATCATCACTATGATTTTGTGGCAACATTGAAGTTTTGCCACTTATTAAAGACGCTACTGAATTATTTATTTAACTCATTTGCTACCGATTTTTCAGTGATCCATGTTTTGCTTACTTTCTCATAACGTTGTATATCTCTAGTAGATGTGCTTGGTCCAGTGGTGTAGCTAGAGTTGCGTGGGCCCTGGTGCGAGATATAAAATGGGCCCGAAAATTTTTATTCTTTCTACAGCTAAAACAATAATACCTGCTCAGTTGAATCAAGTCATTCATAATTTATGTTTATTAATAACTTACCGAGTAAGAATATGTTTCTTCTTGCTTTTGCCTCCGTAAAACGATTGATGATTTCGACGTTATTTTAGGTAGTTTATTAAGTTTTTCTTCATTTTTTCACGCATTTTCCTTTTTGGCACTACCACTTATACTTTTTGTTGTCCATGGGTAATTAATTATATAACATTATTATATGTATGGTTACTTTATTTTCAATTTATGTTTTTATTAAACTGTAACAGTTTATTATTATTTAATAAAAATATAACCTGTATAGTAGAACAAATATAACTTGGCCCATGGCGTATAATCTGGGAGTAGAATGAGCGTACGCGCATTTTACTCCCAGATCTACAATGGTGGTCACCTGGCCGGTACACGGGGCAAGATGAAAGCAATTCAACAGCGATATGATTTTTGACAGTGAAGTAAGTTTTTTAAATGTTAATTAATATTTTTCTTTTATAATGCTCGAGCCCTTTTTTGCTTCGGGTCCCTTTTGGTTTCGGGTTCTGGTGTAGTGGGACCACCTGCACCATTGTAATTATGCCACTGGTTTGGTCGATTTATAATCTTGTAGAATTGTGCTTCTTATTACTTAGTAAGCTAGCCATGTACTCTACTAATGCTTCTTCCTTTTCTTTATATAGTTCTCTAATACACTGGTGGAAATAGATTTTTCTGGTTTTCCTTTCTTTATAAGCTTTACGGGTTTTCTTTTTGTGCGGCTTTATTTTTCGATTATAATATAAGGGATCCGTATTTGTTGTTACATATTCTATTTACACTATTCTGTGTAAGCATTCGCTCATTATGTCGTTAAAGCATATCCATAGTTGTTCTTCATTGTTATTTAGACTTATCCAAGCTTTGAATTTAGCTTCGAGAATTAATTTCATTGAGTTATTATTTGCTTTACTATACAGTGTACAGTGTTATTAACAAATTCTTGTCTTTAATGTGTTAATTCAAGGTCTACGAGAACGGCTTTGTCACCGAATATACCATTAATTACACTGTAGTTTTTGACCAGTGATAACGGCCGTAGCAGTAGCATCAAGTACATTATTTTTTGTATCAGTATTGTTTTGTCTAGTGCTTCTCCTACAATTTGTGTCAGAGCATAATTGTCGATTAATAGGTTTATTTACTATTGTACAATACCATTGGTTTCATATCCAAACCAGTCAATTTCTGGTAGGTTCAAGTCTCCTGCTATAATTATACATTTTTCGCTTTAGTCAAGCTTCTCTATAGTATGTAATAGTCTACTTAGAAAGTTTTTGTCCGTCGTTGGTCTGTAAACACCGATAACAATACATTTTACCTTTCATACTGTATTTCTATGGAAAGTATATAGGATTCGTCAACTTTCCAAATTTCGTGGCATCTAATGCCATTTCTAGCAAGTGTGAATCCACCTCCTCCACTACACGTTTTCCTATTTTTCCTAAATTACTTTCCAGTTTCACCTCTAAATAGATCCTCGTCTTTGATGTCCTGATTCAGCCAAGATTCTGTTCCGATACTTATAATAGGGTCACATGTTTCAATTATTGAATATAATTCCTGTTTTATTTCGTTCAATTCTCCAGTTTAGATTTAATATGCTAAATTGAGTACTATTCCTTTGCATTATTTCTTTGGTCTCTGATATTTCCTTATTTTGTACTTTTGGTTGCTATTCGTATTGTATTATTTCCTTCCCTCGAATAATGTTTTCTTTATATATAAGGCATTCTTTGCTCTAAGCAGAGTGAGTGGTATTTAGTTGCACTTTCTTGATGTCGTTTTCCTTGATGCAATTTATGCAATATGCTTGATTGCCGCTATACCAGTTTTCACATTTTTATATCCGAAATTCCCATCTTCTGGATACCTTGACAACCCCCAAACTCGACACACTCAGGGTCCACAAAGTGTCGAGTTAGTGAGATTTTACTGTATTATTAAAATATGCTTTGTACATAATTATTTGTTCGTGACGCATTTTTATAAAAATTTATTAGCCGAAATCTGTTACACAAAAATATAGATTTCTGGTGAATGGTTAGGTTAAAACTGAGTTATAACCAAAGCATTCACCATTATCAACAAATTATTAACTATAACGTTAGTTCTAGTAATGCGAACAAAATGCAGGAACACTTCTGATTTTCTGAGTTGCGGAGTGTCGAACAAGAATTTTTTATTCAGAAATAATTCTTATTAAAATTTATTTAAAATAATATTGCATTAATAATTAATGACAGGATTAATACGTAAGCAAGCCTTTAATGACATAGTAACAAACAAAATTTACAAAATTATGGTAATACAAGGTGGCGCAAAAATCCTCACTCGATTTCCAAAGGCAGTAACTTTGACTGTAAATAAAAAGAATTGATTCTGTTTGTTGATTATGTTTATTTAGATGTTTAAATTTTGTTATATTAAGTCGCAAAGAAAATATCGGTCATGTGGCTGCCGCCCGAGTCCGGCTCGTTTCACAGCATTTTCCAAGACTTTTGTCAAAATTTCTGCCGATAAATTCTCCAGATCCAGTCGGATGTTCTCCTTTAACACTGTCAAGGTCTGTGGCTTGTTCATGTAGAGCCGGGACTTCAGAAAACCCCAAAGGAAGAAATCTGAAACGGGCAAATCGGACGATCTTGCGGGGAAGAGCAAATCCTCAAAACGAGAGATTAAGCAGCCGGAAAATGCTTGCTGAAGAATGTCCACTGTACTCATGATGTGTGTCTGGAAGCAATGTTCGTTAAACCCAATTCCTCAATTTTTTGTTGCAAAAAGTCGTTAATCAAGGTTCTGTAGCGCTCACCAGTTCAGTAACAGTGTTACCGACCCTGTTCACGAATAATATGGGCCAATCACCTTTCCTTCGTAAACCCCGCACCAAATAGTGACTTTGAGAAGAGGTTACGGCTCTTCTTGCATTCCGCGAGGGTTCTCAGTACCCCAGAAGCGATATTTTTGCTTATGCACGTATCCGCATTGGTAGAAATGGGCCTCGGCGCTAATGATCCTTTTCAATGCAAAATTGTCCTCATCGCGGTCGAAATTCAAGAGGGCTTGACTAAAATTTACACGCAATTGACGGTCTTCATGCAATAGTTAATGCATTGCTTGGACTTTGTATGGGAACATCTTCGAGTTTTTCATAAAACTTCGCTATAAAGACCGTTTACTGACGCCCAATTACGTGGCCCCTAATCTGGTTGATGTTTGAGGTTCCTCTTGGACATCTGCAGACACTACAGTAATATTCGGGACCAAACGGCTGCTCAGGGGCCAGCCACGTCTGCATCTGACCCTTGTTGGTCCAGTCTCGTCGAGTCGAGCTGCTAAACCTCGCAATGTTTATCCAGTTGATTCCACATGACTAGCAAATCGACACGAAATTCATGTTGAGCCAAAATCACTGACCGATTATTTGTGAAAAGCATTGTAACAATTATTCCACGTTCTTGAGGAGCGAAACTATCCATGGTTTGTCTACGTGCATTCTGCTTCTCTTTGCTTCACAAATGTCAAACTGCCGATGAGATAAGACGCCATTTGCAAGAATGAGATCATTTTCCGATAGAGTGATAACTTTTGCGCCACCTAGTAGTACAAGATTACTCACGAAATTTACACTTCTATTAATTTTACTATTTGATTTATCTGAATCACTACTACAATCAGAAAACTTTATTAAGCTAAACAGTAAACTATATTAGGTACCTAATTTATCTTTTCTCCCATACTAATTTTGTCATCTAATACATCCCTATCGTCATGCTTCTTACCTCTTCAGTTCCTCTTTATATTTACCTTAAAAACATTTTTTCTTCTTTATTTCTCAGTTACTTCATTTTCTCACAATCTCCTAAAATATTATTCACTACACTTATTCCTCTGCACTTACACGTATCAAATTTCGCTTTGTATTTTACTAAGTTTTGTTATTCCCATTGATATGTTATTTTTTACAACACATAAAATTATCTTAATTTCTTTTCCCACAGGTTCTATTTAAAAACAAGTTCATATATTACAGGCATCGATTCCTTGATTACTCTCTCCTTTATTCCTTAATCAATATATCAAGCAATGTGTTCATTTATCCTTTGAATATACACATATTTCCCACATTTTATTTGAATATTTACATTGCACTCGTATTAAATTTATGGATTATTCTTTCCATTACTTTTCATTCTTTCCATTCTTTCCAGTCTCTCCATTCTTTTATCATCTATCTACATTACTTTTATACATGTATTTAGCCAATGGTCTTATATTTTATCAGCTTTCTCACTGCTGTCCTATCATGTGTTCAATATTTATTGTCCCTTTTTTCATTTCCACATCTAAATCTTGCTGCCTTCCTCTTTGATTCACACATTTTTCCGATCTTAAATATTCGCGCATCATCCCTTTAACAAACATTCTTATTCTTTCATCTCTTTCCTGCACTTTTATATTCCCCTGCGTTTATTCCATCGCCATTTCACAATTCAACAATACCCTTATTGTATCATACCATTCACACTTAACCATCCATACCTCTCATATATTTTTGTATTATCCCTAACCCATTCATTACGTTCTTTCCCCTTACTCCTCTTCCCCTATATCTATTAAGTATTTCCATATACTTTTATTACAATTCCCTCCTTATCATCCATCATTATTTGTCTTCTAAATTCTATTTACCCAAATTTGTATTCATTTATTTCATGCAACTTATTCTACATGTAGTTGACTTTTTCACACGTAACGTCCTTTTCAAGTACTTCTCATTCATTCTTCCAATTTTCTTTCTTTGTTCCTACAGCATTATGCTTCTGACCTATATTTGAAATCATCATGTCCATCTTTATTAATGTACGAAACTTTTTCTATCTACATATCCCATTTTCTCCGCTGTCACTTCTATATTGTTATTTGCTTTAATAATACTTTTTGCCCCGTCAGTTAATACCTTACCTTATTACTAATGCTTTATACCAATACCTTATAAATGTTTGAAATGAAAATTTTAGTTGCTCTGTTTTGGTGTCATTTAGCAAAATAAAGTGTTTCATTAGCTAAGTTATGAAGCAACATTTAAAATGAATAAAAAATATAACTAATCATAATTAAATATAAATTATTATTAATATAAAAGTTGTTTCTTAAAGCATCTATTTAGTTTATACGTTATAACTTCAAGTAATTGGAAGATAATTTTTAATTGTTAATTGGAAGAGAACCCAACCAGATTGACCTTGCTTATTAATTTAGTTACAGATAAACCAAGATTATTTACATTTAATTAACTTAATACTTATAATATTTCACTCAGATATTTATATTTATTCTTAATTACGGACCTATATGATAGACAAAACTTGCTCTGTAGTTTAAAATATTAGAATATACGATTACAAATTTAGATAACATTTAGCTAAAGGTCTGTAAGGAGTGGTAGAGGGACAGTATTGACCGAACTTTGTAACAGACTTCCGCTCTTAATTACCAGCGCACAAAAGTTTAAGGATCACGCACAAAAATAGAATATTTTGTGATCTATAATTTGTCACATTTTTTCATGAAAATGTATTAAAATACCCAGCTATAACGGCAATATGGATATGTATTTGTTCAATTTACTTTTTACTTTTTCAAATTGGGATTTATTAAATTAGAATAATAAACTGAAAATGAAGATTTTACGCTTTTACCATGATAATGGCGATGATGTTAGCGAGATGAGAGGGTGATTTCTTCTTCTTAAGGTGCCACATTGATCTAATGAATGCTGGAAAAAATTCTATCATATTGACATGGTCTTGAGCTGCTCTGAAGAGGGTTTCGGCATCAAGATCAGTCCAGTCTCTTATGTTTTGCAGCCATGAATACTTTTTCCTTCCAATGCCACGTTTTCCGATAATTTTTCCTTCCATTATGAGCTTCAAGAATTGCTACTTAGTATTTCCGTATATATGGTCCAAGTAAGTCATTTCCTTCTTTTAATGATTTGCAATATTTTTCTATCTGCCCCATATACGTCTTAGGACTTCAGGGTTAGTTATATGGTCTGTTCTCGAGATATTTAATAGTCTTCTATATAGTCACATTTCAAACGCCTCCAGTTGATTCATACTGTTAGCCTTAAGGGTCCAAATCTCCACACAATAGAGCAGCACTGAGTACACGTAGCCTTTTATAGAACAATAATGTAAGCGAAGATTGGCTTATAGGGTACGCATATTTGTAAATGCTGTTCTATCTCATATCTCGGATCCAGGTCTTCAACTGTCCGGCTGCCGAGATACATAGAGAACTATTGAATCTGTTTGCCATTCACCCATATATTCAGATCTCTTGTTGGTGCTCTGCTTACCATCATAGTTTATGTTTTTTCTACGTTGATTTTTAACCAAATCGTTCTCCTTCGATAGATCATTAGATTTGATAGATCATAAATTTGATAGATCATTAGGATCAACGACAACATTATTATTATCAGTGGTGATATTGTTTATTATATAAACTTTTGTTCGACCTGTGGTTTGTTTTACCAATTCATAGATATTGAAGTGGGTCATGTTTGTCTTTGACTTCCTCTATTTCTGTGCACCTTTGTTGAAGCCACTGTTCCTTCGCTCTACGTATCTCCCTCCTGATTTGTTTGTTAATCTCTTTGTACTTATTTTGCTGTACGTTCTTATATGTTCAACTTTTAGCCAATGACGACAAGATCTCGTCAGTCATCCATTTCTTCTTATTAGTAGGTGATCCAATTATATCGTTTGTATTGGTGACTATCACGTTTCTTCAACGGCTCCAGGTAACACTGACATCAGCTGGATGTTTAGGTGAGTTTCGTATTTTAGCGATGCTTCATATATATTTTTCCTTGTCTGCGTTCTCATCTCGTCTTTCTTTAAGTTATTTATATCCATTTTCTTCTTAGATGTTGTAATCGGTGTGTTTTGTACGAAACTTGCTGTTGACATTTAAAACTTTCATATATAAGTTTAGCCAATTTTATGTCTACGTTGGAAATATACTTAAATACACCTATACTAATAATAGGTAGAATTGTGAAACAATTGAGTGCTTTGTCAATAGGCGGAGAAGGAAGTTAGCTTGCTAGGGACTTATATCTATATACTGAGCATGTGTGCTTACCTGGTAACAGTACATAATTTGTGATAAGGTTATGTTATGATTTTGTTATTTGATCATTGAGAATTTTTCAGAAGGATTTAGGCTAATCTATAGACCCTACTTTTAGCAATGTACCTAATTGCATCTAAATTATTAAGCATATTTAGTTACCTGATGTTTGCAAGTGGGTTCCGTCCTAAAAATGGATTTGTTGTTGTATTAAAGTATGCAATTTGTCTCTTATAGAAGTCAGGTTTAGATTTGGTTTTCAGCCGTTTCTGTGCTTATTAGAGAACTTTGCTAATACCCTCGTCTTGTGGATATGCCGTAGTTGCAGTTCTTGTTGATAATGATTTAATTTCGGCTGCGTTAAGCGGATTTATAAGGAGATTTTGTGACCTGAAAAACAATGTTATTGTCGCAAAAGAGTGACTAAATTAATGATTTCATCTATTTGAAATAATTGCGGCCAATGGTATGTCGCTGAAATAGGCTTAGTATTGTGTCTTAAGGATTTAATTCATCTAAAAATGTTTGTTTTTTGATCAATAATCGGCTTAATTTTGAATAAGATTGATAAGTAAGGTTAGATTCACTCTTTTGACGTTTGGTAGATCCGCAAACGACCATTCACTAGTCAGCAAACCAGTCATTGTTAAAGTGGAGCTACTACTTCTGTTGGCACTTGGCGAATTAAATAAGATTACGGCAGATGTCGAGAGAGGCGCTGCGACAGTTTTAACGTAGGACCATTTTGGCTATTTCCTTAAGAGGAGTAATTTGTTTAGTTTTAGTGACTCTACTGAGAACATATGGTACATCTGCCATGAGGAGAAAAAAAGGATAGCCTGTGCTGGTGTATTATAGCGAATATTCCCTAATAAATCAGGAATTGTATTGAGTAAAAGAAATGGTACGGGTAGATGGTGCTGCATATGAACGGCGTAATTATTCGGAATATGGTGATACTGAGTTGTAGACTAGCTATGATTGGGGATAATTGAGATGCCGAATTGACACAATTATGGTACTATACCGATTTTTACTTTGTGAGGAATGGTAGGGACATCAAAGGTGTTCATGCGTGTGAAGCTGTGAAAATGGAGCTAGCGGATTGCCGACATGAACGTTGAGATGGTGTTTGAAGGGAAATAGGTAGGGATTCGTCTGGCGAACCATTTGGGAGGCTGGATATGGAATTGTCTCCTTGATTCACTCTCGTCTGCCGATCACGACGAAGAACACGCCAATTTTCGGCGTCGGAAATTTCCAAGAAAGCATGTCTTGTGAATAAGTATTGAATTGTTAAATTGGTTATCGGGTGTGGTTTTCAATCGAGCCACTAGGTTTTAGTGAATGGTAAAGGCCCAGATTGGGTAAGAAATTGTACATTGTTGTGCAAAATGGCGGGTGTGATTTTGATTTTTATAGGCAATCACCTTAGGGCGTAGCCTCGCCATCTTGCGCGAAGCTATAAGTGCCAGTAAATTGTCCTGAGGTTCATCCTGGAATGCTGAGGCAGCGTTTGGAATAAATTTTGGAAGAGCAGTTTACGGGGCGTTTGGTGACAAGAAGCCATCTTGAGGCCATGAACCTACCAGTGCATCTGAGGTTCAGATGCCAGCGTTGGCGAAGGCTTAGGCAGCGGCAGTGGGTTCACCAATTTCCAGATTGGAACATCTGTGGAACTTCCCTTCCGCCAGCCACCTGGTTCAGCATTGGAACTGGTTAAAGAGATCTCCTTCTTGCAGAACGTATAATTTATCTTTGATATTTGGCGCATCACGCATTTTACTTGGTTATTTTATGATTTACTTAACTTCTAATGGTTTAGAGTCATTATAATATAATATCTTAAGGAACAAGGGGTTGGAAATTTAATCTGGGATTAATAATTGAGTAAATGATAACAAAGGGGGGGGGGGGATTGGTAATACAGGAATTTCAAATTATTTTGAACGTCAAGGGGAGTATTAGAGTTCGTAGTTTTTGTACCTAAAAATATATATAAGGGGAAAAGGGATCACCGATAAATGATACCCATTGCCTTAAAGACCGGATAACAGAGAGAGTCAAATAAGTGTTGTAAAAGCCCCTGGAACGTTCCAAAGGTTTGTTTATGTTGCGTCTATCCACCTTTTTAATATGTTATGTGCGGTATAAGCTGAGATATTAATATTTATAGTTGCATTTAATGTAACGAAAATTGGTTCGTACCCAGATAAGCTGTGATACTTGTGATTGAATTTAATGGGTAAAATTTTAGTTTTGTTATTGAAACTGGAGTTTTGTTATTGAATTGGTTAGGAAAGCCAAACGCCTAAATTGGCCTAAATATTAGGCCAAGCGCGATAACATACTCATTGTATGGGGTTCATTTGGATCATCTAGGATTAATTTTCAAAAAATATTTAACTTGTGTCTATATAATCTACGAATGCTATTGTCATATATTTAGTAGCCATAATTATCCAATAGTATTTAACTTGTGTTTATATACATGATAAATACTATGTCATTAAATCTGTTACATGGAATAACCATATTAGTTTTATAAATAAAGAGATGCCTTATATTATAGTTAACTGTGATTATTTATTTGTGTGCATCCCTGTCCTATTTTCTAACCGAGATTTAGGTAAAGCCTATGGCGCCCATCTAAATCAACTTCGGACGCCTAATTCCAAGTAAGCACTGAGCAGATTGTCTGGACGTCTCCGTGGATCCAGACCTGACCGCGGCACACCATCTTCAGCTTAAGTAACTGTTGTCTCCCCAAGGCGGCAGATTATAATGTTCGACTAAAAATAAGATTGATGGAGTTTCTTCAATCTTATTTTTAGTTTTCCCACTACTGGATTGTGATCTGATCCAATGTCAATACCAGAGCATGTTTTAACTTCATGCAACCCATTTCTATACCGCTGTCTAATAAGTGAGAAGTTTTCGCACGATGTGTGTGCGACAATCAATTTTCTTCCTCGAGAAATTGTACTAAAGTATCGCTTCTTTCATTACGGTCCCCCAATCAAAAATCGCAGACTACGTTTTCTACTTGTCCCTGGCCAATCTTGGCATTAAAGTCGCCCACTATAATCAGAACTTCGTTCTTCTTATCAAATTCAGCAGCTTTTTGATCTCTTTGTGAAGCTGTTATTTCGTTGTCAGGTCTATCTGTCGCTGAAGCATAAATCTGTACTATATTAAAATCCTTGGGATCAGCTTTTAATTTTAGGAGGGCAGTCCTATCTGAATGAGGCACAAAGTTCTTTACGGTGTTACTGATTTTCCTTCGTACTATGAATTCGTCCCGGTAGTAGTGGTTAGATTGGTTGTTTCCAGAGTAGTAGAGAGTTGTTTATTCAGTATTACGTTGGCCACCGATCGGCAATCTGAGTTCACTGAGGCACATTATATCTATTTTATAGCGTTCCATTTTTTGGATTAGATTATCTAGCTTACCGGCAGCATATAGACTTTTCATATTCCAAGTGCCTAATTTAAGCTTTGAAGGTGTTTCCACTTTCGGATGTGTCCTAGCATTTTTCCTCGCGGGGATTCTTAGCAGTCCTTGGCCATTCAACGCTTGCCGCGGACATTGCTGTTTGCACTTCGGCTATAATTGTCTTTCTTAGAAATCTTAGTGCAGTAGTTTTCAACCGCTATATAAGCGCTTCCTGCACCGCTATGTAAGCGACGTTCCAATGTCTCCCATCAGACCTCTTGCTATCTACTGTACAACCATTTAATTCATCTAACATTTGCTTGTGCACAGTACTGAGAATGCCAGCTGTCACAGCTCTGTGCTAGTTTTGGTCTGCCCAGGCTATTTAATTCCCCGGTAGCACCCATTCTGCCACCTGGGAAAGGCTCTGATGCAGGACTATGCTATGGTGATTATATCAAAAATATGATTTGTTGTTATCTTTGAAAACAAAAAAATATCCGTAAAAGAAAACAATGCATAGTATGAATAAGTATTTTGTGCCTTATTATAACTCTTCGGCAGTTTCTTTCGTAGTATCCGCTTTACGGTAGATTTGTCAAACCAACTTTTAAAAAAGTGTGGCATCTAAATACTGTTTTTTGAAATTTAAATTCTAATTGTTTTACTGTACAATTTAAAAAAAAGTGAATTCTTACTGATTCCTCCAAAGAGGGGAAATGATGTTCATGCAATGTGACTTCCACTTTGATATGTGTCTTGCACATTATGTAGTTAAATTCCAAAATATATATAACTAAATGCATGCAATTTAAATTAGAGTTGAAAGTTTAAATCTAGTTGAAAGTTACCTGCATATCATCTCAATATAGGAGCAATTTCACAAAAGCAATTTCAAATTCACAGACTAATTTAAAAACTGCACACCTGAGGTTAATCCAAGTTTTGTCTTTATCATATTTTAGGAAATTAAATACTCTATTCGTTTTGAAAGCTACATTAAAATAAACTCCCAAGATAAGAAAAAATTATATTACTTCACTGACAAACTGTAAAACTTTACTGGTACAGGACTATAATTTAAATAGTGCAACGTTCCAATTAAACTCTAAAACCTGCCATAAATTAAACCAGATACATACAATTGACCCAATAGAGAACACACTACAAAGATTTAAAAAATCAACAATAACCTAGAAAAGCAACTAATGAATAACTAAATTACTTAAATTCATACAAAAACAAAAAGTACATAACACCAATAGGATAAATAAATAAACATGACAGCACCGACTAGAAAAATACGATATAAAAATATGACGGATACAAAACAATAGAAAAAAATAATTAGTCAACACTCAGATGATGGTCCGATGGATTGAAATGCATCACTTGGTATGTGAAATCGTAAAAAGTTTTAGGTTTTTGATAAAAGAACATCGTATTACTCCAACATAGTAAATCTTTGTTGATCATAAGTTTTAATAGTTCTTCTCCCACGCGTGTATAAAATAAAGTAATTACTCTTGAAGTGTTTGCAATGATTATTTATAGTAGAATCAATTGTATGGACATTCATTTACAAAATAGTAGTGTTGATTTTGTGTCTGAGCGTAAAAGCCTTTGAAAATATCTTTGATTGTATATTGTTTTAAAATATGAAAATTTTTCGACAGCCGATAAATATGTTTTATTTTATAGTTCTTTTATCCTCAATTTTAGGTACCCACAAGTCAACCTACACGCCTTTTTTCCTTTATGAATCCATTAGCAGTTGAAATCTGGTTGTATGTATTAGCAGCCTATCTTCTCGTCTCTTTTACACTATTTGTTATGGCCCGATTTTCGCCATATGAATGGAACAATCCACATCCATGCCATCAAGATTCGGACATTGTTGAAAATCAATTTTCGGTCTCCAACAGTTTCTGGTTCATAACGGGTACATTTCTACGACAAGGCTCAGGACTGAATCCGAAGGTTTGCTTTTAAATAAATTGCATGAGCATGGCTTGATTATGCTTAGATTATTATTTAATTATAGCATGCTATATGTTTAACATTTAGAGTGAGACTTTTATCCATAACCAGCATGAAAGCCATCATCAGATTTTACAAAAAATTTCTACAAGGCGATAAAACATTATACTGATGAATATGATTTAATGTAACTTTATTGAACAAAGGAAATTTAACAAAACAACAGTGGATAATAATAATATGGCTGTTAAGTAATAATGTATTCAGTTGGATTCGAAATGACTACCTCGACCTTTGCTACAGAATCTCAGGCGTGTTTTGATATTTTTGGCGATGGTATTCGGTGATAATTTGTCTCATTCTCGCCGCAACAATTACTTCAGCAACTCCAATCAGTTGTGGCGTTTGGCAAAGTACCCAAAAACGATTACAAACTATAGTCTATCTCATATTTTTACTTTGATGAAACAAAACATAATTTCTGATAAAATATAAAAATGTTAATTTTGAAATTTGATAATAAAAGTAGTTGCAATAGATTCAAAAAATTGTAAGAGCTGTAAACATAACTTGGAGTATATGAATTTTTTCCCTCAAAATATTTTGCAAGTTTAATGCTAATGAAACTCCTTCGAAGTTAAACAAAATGCTTCTTTTATTATTCATAAACTTAAAATTAATCCTATTAAATTTTATGTTTAAACTGGTACAATAATATATATCGTTTGTAAAAAATTACGTACGTAATACAAAAATTTGTTCTTCTCACAACGAGAGATATCGCAATAATTCATATGGATGATTCTTGTTTGCTCATAAAATAAATCTTGCATAAAAATTTGTCAAGTGCGAAAATTTATTATCTTTGTTGAAACCAATATTTATTATATTTATAAAGGACGCAGCATACTTTTCTAGAAGCTCAATAATTTACTACGTTTGCTATTTACGTAATGTATTACTTTACTATATTATATTGTAATCAGTGAGCTAATGACTTGTTTAAAGGCAGAGACCGGTTAATAGTAGATTATAAAATGTATAAGTTTTAAACTATGCGATAGAAGAAAGTAATAATTACTCGAGCTTCTTTTAAAATTAAAAATTATAGAGAAATTAAAAACTCATGTTGAATAACACTGTACAATACTAAAAAAAATTCATGTAAGCCAATATCTGTTTTATACTAATTCGAATGTGCTGATTTCAAATTTGAAGTACGTTTATCTCCAACACCCACCACTTTTTTGAAAAATCGTAATATGTTTTTGGATATTTGAGATTTTTTGGAGAATTTTTTTTTTGAAAATCTTGAATTTTTAAAATATTTTTCTACTATAGTACACTTCACAGTATT
>WYDF02259150.1:0-19471 GCA_009867245.2 Adranes taylori
GAGAGTCGTTACGTGACATCTGCCCAAAGAAGAATCTCGTGTATGACGTCGTCTTTTTAAAGGTGCTGAGGTTGAGATTCTTTGGACGTGCACGCTACAAAGCGGAAAAAAAGTTATAAAATAAACCACAATTGCAGAAGCTTCTGTATATTTAAAAATATTTCTGAAAACTTAGTTCTACAAATATTTAAAATTTCACTAGAATACAAGTTCTAGAATATATTCGTTTCGTCATAAAATTCGAGTGTTGGTGATGAACCACCTTGAATAAGTATGTACACGACCCATTTTTCGTAAACATATACGAACCTCTAATACTTTAAGAAAACAAAACTAACTTGTTTTAAAAGACTAACTTGTTTGTAAAATTTAGTAGTGTAATAATAAATAGTAGCAATAAAAAGTCAATTATATGACTTAATTATAAGGAATGTAAACGACAATATAATCAATTCTGAGTGAGAACTGTTTATTTTAATTCTCGCTTCCAGTGACGGAATAAAGATACTATAAATATAGAATATTATTGACATTAATTAATTATTAAATAAACTCAATATTGATTAATCTAACCTATTTTTGTTCATATATTTTTGATTAACCTTGCTTATAAATATAGGATATAAGGGACCTTAAAAACTCGCAATTTACAACATAATATTTTAAATACTTAAATCAGCACAATATAGTATTATTTTGATATTTAACTCAAACGCTCATTTCAGTAATAAAAAGTCATTTGACACAAAATATTATTTCAACACCTCAAACCCAAACCTAACTCTATTAAAGAAAGACAATTTGGTTAACAATCTGACGGATATAAGTTATGAGGATAAAACTATACACGCAAGAGACACAAATATGAAAAAGACATAAATTTAAAAAATATTTAAAAGCTCTTCGGACAGACCGAATAGACTAACAAAAAGATGGTATAAAAGTGGTAAACAAATCCAACTTAGGCAGCATAAGGCTAAGTATAATATAAGGGGCTAAAATCGAATTAGTAAGCTAAGAAATAATCTTCTCAGCAGCCTACTACTCAAGATCCTAACATCCTACTGAAGGACATAACGGAATTTTTATCAAAAGGAAGAAACATCATAGACACGCATCTCAACGAAAAGCACAACATCTGGGGGCGTCAGAACAAAAAACACGAAAGGTAAAACTTCATTTCCAATATGCAAGAAACTTAAAAACGCGATAATCAAGGGGCCAACGGAACCAACAAGCCAAACAAAAAAAAATGATGATATGCGGAATAGGACAGATGGCAAAAGGGGGAATAAGCAATGGGAGCAAGTGAAGTAGTGTGAGCTGGAATATAGCAGGGTTGGGACGGAGGTTAAGGGATAAGGAATTTGTTGAGTAATTGAAGAAATATGAAATAATAGCCTTGGTTGAAACATGGGTGGAGATGGATAGGTGGGAAGAAATCAGATAACGTTTGCTGGGAGGATACAATTGAGCTGTAGGAGAAGGTGCGAAGAGGAGAAATGTGAAAGGTAGGGCGAGTGTAGGGTTAATAGTGCGGGTAAGAGAAGGATTAAGGAGTAAGGATGTGAAACTGGTAGAGCTGGAAGGGACTAAGGCAGTAGAAGTGGAGATAGGAGGAAATAAATGGCTGTTTATAATAGTATATATCAGAAAAGAATGGAAGGACTATTTGAGAGTGATGAGGGAGGAGATGGAAGAGTGGAAGAATATGTATGAGAGGATAGTGATATTGGGAGACTGGAACGTGAGGGTGGGAGAGTGCATGGGTGCAAATATAGGAATGACTGGAGAGTGAATGACAAGAAAATGAAACTATAAGGTGGTATATGCAGAAGGGAGGACGTTAGTGGAATGACTGTAGGAGCAGAGAATGGTGATGATGAATGGCTGCGCGGAAGGAGACTGGGAAGGGAAGACAACTTTCACGGGATTCGGAGGAGGATCTGTAATTAATTACCTACTAGTGAAGGAAGAAGCAAAAGGGTATATAGAAAATATGGTAATAGGAGACAGGGTGGAATCGGATCACTTCCCGCCGGAAGTAATATGGGCATCGGGAAGAGAAGAGGAAATTATGGAAATGAATGTGGAGAACGGAGAGAAAAGAGAGGAGAAGGAAAGGTATGAATGGAGCGAAAAAGAAAAGGCTATGTATGGGAAAAGATTGGAGATGTGGTATGGAAGGAAGTAATAAGAATGGATGATATGCTAGAGAGGATTAAAGGAAATTTGAAAAAAAGAGTAATAAATGAGGGGGGTAAGAGAAAAGAGGGAAGGGTGAATCATGATAAAAATGGGTGGAGACAAAAAAAAAAGTTAGGGAGGCACTAAGAAATAGGGGTAGTGAAAAAAAGTAGGAAGAAGAGAGGGAGATTATAAATAGGCTAAGATCGGAGAAAGAGGTATGGAGATATACCTCTTATATCTCCATCTATATAATGGATATCTATATAATCTATATAATGGATAGAGGAAAATACAGATCGGGGAAATAAATGAAGAATGTAAGCATAAAGGAATGGCAGAGGGAGTCTAGGGAGGAAGTAATGGAAGAGGATTACGATGGGAAAAGAGAGGAGGAAAGAGGAGGGGAGGTGGTGGACAAAAAGAAATGAAAGGAGAAATTACGAAGAAGAAGTAAAGAAATAAATACGAAAGATAAAGTCAGGACCGGATGATGTCCCAGTAGAAGTGTGGAAGTGTATGAATGAGAGAGGGATAGAAGCGGTAACGCGGGGTATGAATGCAGTATGGAAAGGAGACGAGAGTGTGCCGGAAGAATTGAAGGAGCGTGAGATAATCCCATTGTACAAGAGGGGAATAGCAAAAAAGCATGTAGTTATAGGAGGATTACAGTAATGAATGGGATTTACAGATTGTATGCAAGAGTGTTAAACGGAAATTTGCAAAAGGAGATGAATAAAAGGAGAGTAATATCAAATAAGCACAAAGGATTTGTAAGGGGTAAGGGTACAACTGATAACATAGTCACTCTGAACTATATAAAAATAAAGAAGTGGGAGAAGGTAGGAAGTTGAATCTGGCATTCTTTGATTTGAAATCTGCGTTTAATAGACTGGAAATAAAGCGATTATGGAGAAGAATGGATGAAATGGAGCTATCTCGGGGAATGTGTGAAAGTGTAAAAAAGCTGTATGAGGGTAATAAAGTAAGAGTGAGAGTGGGGGATAATGTGTCGGAATGGTTCAGAGTGGGCAGAGGAGTAAGGCAAGGGTGCCCACAAGTACAACTTTATTCAACATTTTTGTTTCGGATTTGGAGAGGGTGTTAAAAAACGGACAAGCAGGAGGAGTGCTGGTGGGTAATGAGAGAGTGTGGACATTGGGTTATGGTTATGCAGACGATATTGTGTGTATGGCGGGTGATAGAGAAGAATTGTAAGAGATGATAGAACGAGTGAATAGAGATATGTGCATTAGAGGGTTGGAGGTGAATGTGGAAAAAACGAAAGTGATGGTATGCAAGAGAAGGGGGAGGGGGGGATAGTAAGAAGGATGAATTTGTAATGAACAGTAGGGTAATTCAGTGTGTGATAAAAGTATTTAGGTGTGAGGAATCAGTAAAAATGAGGATAAGGATACTTGAAGTATGTATGGAACGGATGATATTGTACGGAGTAGAAGTTTGGGCGGTCAGAGAAAGAGAGGAGATAGAAAGGATGATAGTACGATATTTGAAGAGAATTTTGGGAGTGGACGAGTCTACCCCAAATGAGATGGTGTTACAAGAATGCAATATGTATAAGTATTGGGTAAAGGTGACAAAGAAGATGGTTTAATATGAAAGGAAGGTGATGGCAGGAGAGATTGAGAGAATAGTGAAATGGGTATATGTATATGGGATGAAAGAAGTAGAAGAGGTAGAAACAATGAATAAATGGGCGAATGATGTAAAGAAAATGTATGAAACATGTATATGGTCGATGAAGGAATGGTATGAGATAATGGTGGGAGGGGGGATTGCGAAATAGAGGTGGAAAAAATAATGAAGGATGTAGAGATGCAGGAGAGGAGTGAGTGGATAAGGGACAGCAGATTTAATAGGAAGTATAAGGAATTAAGAGGTGGTCGGCAGGAGCCCGGAATTTTTGGAGTCAAATATGAGAATGACTGAAAAGAGGATGATTGGCAGGCTCAGGTGTGGGACTATGAAAAGAGGGAATAGATACTGGATGAAAGAGAGCGAAAGGTGTTGTAGTGTATGTGGAGGAATGAAAGAAACATGGGAGCACTGGGTGAATGAATGTGAAGGGATTGTATGGACGGACGAACAAATGGAGGAAGCGAGAAACTGGAGGGTTTGTACAGGGCAAGGCGGAAGAGGAATTAAGATACATGTAGAGGATAATGGAGGAGATAGGCAGAAGGGCTATATGAGGAAACAAAAAAAAATAGGAGAAGAATAAACTGCATTTTCACCTTTTGTTTATTATCGTCTTATATATATATATATTTTTTAATTAATAGTTTATTTGATTTTTTTCCTCTTTCTTTATGTGTATTGCTAATGCTAATTTTGGTTTAATTGTTTTTTTTTTATTGTTTTTTGTTTGGTTTTAATTAATATGATGTTGTACATACCTTGTATTTGCAAATGCAAATGTAGCTTATGCCAATAAAGGTTGTGTATTGTGTATTGTATTGGTACCACTACCAGGAAAGAAAGTAACGTGACAATCGGATATGAACAATGCATGGCACACCAAAATTGGTTCAATCATTTAGCAGTTCTTATGATGTCAGAAATCGGTTCCTCAGTGGAAGTCATCAGAAAAATCATTGCACGCTATTGTTTTTTGAATAATAATATTAAATTGTGTTTCGGGGCGGGGTTTCACCCTACATTCGCCTCTAACAACATGCTAGTATTAACGCTTCTCTATAAAATTAAACGTCTTGTAAAGCATTTATTTAAAATTAAACATTACGATTACCCTATTGCAGAATTTTTTTTGTTTAGAACATATTTTGCTTTAAAAGAATATATGTCTAAATGCTATAAATTTTCCGCGAACAATTAAATGATTTAAAAGATATTATTTGGACAGGAAATTTACCGTATATGTAGCAAATAATGCAACAATTAACAACTACAGTCAATAGAAAATTAAAATTATAGCGTGTATAGCAATTAAAAGCAAGATGATCATATATCAAAATTTTTATGGTCGCTATTGTCACGATTCTGTTATTGTATACGAGTATGTACAACAAATATTTGCACATTCTTAAAACGGAATGTCGCTACAAAAAGTTTTTAATTGCATTAGTAATCCGTATTTCAAGTTGAAAAGCAAACATGCAAACGAACAATATTAGTTCATTTGCAATGTAACGAGGAATCGGGGTAAATTTATATAAACGAAATATAACCTAAACATATATCAGCAATGTAATGTATATTACAAATATTCATATTTATTTATTTGCGTGTTATGGTCTTATTTCCACCTTCAAACTACAGAGTCCGAAGGAAGTTCGGTTACCGTTTCGAAACGCCATAACTTCTATATTTTTTGAAATTTAAATATAAATAATAGTACTTTGATTATGGCCTACAGTTTGGGAATTATGGCTTGACTTTACTTGTTGTGATATGCAGTCAAGTGAAGCTACTTTGATCCTTGCGGGGTTACTTTGGCCCGACACAAAAAATAAAGTGTTTTTGTACTGAATAAGCAAAACAAGACATATGGGCTTAAAAATAGTTTGTACCCTATTTGAGGATATTTTAATAGTTTTGGATAAATTAATATTTTTTCCATTGGCAACACTGGAGGTTTTGGAAATCTTTGATTACATGAATGAATTGTTTACCTCCAAACTTTCCATTGTGGACGAATCCAGTTACGAGATAAAAATAAGGTAAGTGTCAAAATATTATCTTTAGTAACCTGTTACCTATGTGTGATAATTGATTTTCCTTATTTTTTTGTTTAAGACTGTACAGTTTTACGTTTCTGTCAGCATAACCTAAAAACGACTATTCGGGTTTTTTCGGGGCTACTTTGTACCAAGTCTAGTCTGTACTAAAGTAGCCCCAGCTATGAACAAACATTTTTTACTATAAAATCTTTTTAATAAATGTATTTACTAACATTTTTTTATATGTTACTGTTATAAAATATTATGTTCGTTGTTTTTGTTCCAGTTGCTGATCGCACAACGACGAGAAACTACAAGAGAAAGCAAGCTCCGAGTAAGTACACCGATTACAATGCTGAGACCTTGTAAGCTTGTTCGAAGGACATAAAAGTGAGTTACCTATGGGTTACCGACAAAAAAAACATGTCCATCCGACTGTCTTCACTCAGGTAGAAGAACGGGCCTTTGAGGCTCATATTGACAAGTTGGCTGGATTTGGATTTCCCATAACTGATCTCGATTTGAGATATTCAATAAAATGCTTTCTTTGTAAACAGGGGCGTATAGTAAAAAGCTTTAAAAACAATTTTCCGGCTCCCGATTGGGCAGCAACATTTAGAAATCGTCACCCTAGGTTAACGGTGCGTCAAGCAAGTAACGAAAAAAGGGTAAGGGCTTGTATTGATGAAAAAGTACTCAATGTAACGAGTACTTTTCCAAAAGAGAATATATAGAATTACGATGAAATAAAACTGCGGAATGAGCCTGGAGCAAGCAAGATCATTTGTAAAAGGGGGCAGAAGTACGTGGAACGTATTATGGAATCAACCAAATCTTGTACCTTCTTGATGTTTTGTGGAAATGGATCTGGAGAGATAATATCACCCTATGTGGTTTACAAGTGCGATCATCTGTGGTCGACATGGACCGAAGGTGGCCCTGCGGATTGCAGATGGACAAAAAGTGTCTGGTTCGACATGGCGACGTTCGAAGATTGGTTTATGACCATCTTACTTCCTCAATTGAAAAAGCTGCCTGATGTTAAAGTTGTGATAGGTGATTACTTAAATTCCCATATCAACTTAGAAGTTTTACAACTGAAAACAATGTAAGGTACGTGTGTCTGTCACCAAACTCTACGCGCCCTCACCCAACCGTTGAATGTGACCTACTACAGCCCCATGAAAAGAGAATGGCGTAAGATATTGACTTGGGGGAAGGAAAAAAATAAGTCAATGACAAGCTTGCCTAAGGATCAATTTCGGAAACTGCTAAAACAGCTGGTTGATTGTTTGTATGTAGAGAAGAAGAAAAACATGATATCTGGATTAGAAAAAACAGGTATCATATCTTTTGGCAGAACCAAAATACTGGAGCGCTTGCCTAAACATAACTTAAGCAGTTCTATAAAAAGACTGATAGGAGACCTTGCAAAACCTTGGAGAAAAAAGGAAGGAAGGACGAAAAGTAAGCCTACCATGACCCGTAAGAAGTTGGATGTTTCAGCTGGAAAAAGTGTTTGTACAAAGTTGTTTGATAAGTCAAGCGCAAATGAAATGGACTTTGAAGGCGCATCAACTTCTACGCTGAAGCCGAAAAAAGGGTGCTGACATAGAAAGCAAAAACCAGCAAGTGAAACAGTCTAGTTCCTATAGTCTTCATGATAACAGTGCTTCTGATGACGGCTCGCACTTTCTGTAGCCGGAAGTGAATCTGAAGATTTCGATGAAGACGTTGGTACCATTGAGAAGAAACACTACCGGTACCGGACCGATAATCTCTAAAACGTAACTTAGAAGAAGGTGACTCTCGTTGTAATGTATGAAGGAAAGCACTATCCGGGTTTGATAACAAAACTGCCCAATGGAGAAGAGTTAGGCTCTACAGTATATTGTATGAGCACAACCAAAAAGTCCTGGAAGTGGACCAACAAAAAGGATGTTCTTGTTTACGAGTGGGCTGACATTAAGAAAAAAATCAACTCACTGAAGATAATGCAACGAGGATGTTTCTGAGATGGCTGATTACGAGTTTTCATGTTTTTCATATCTACAAGTTTGTTTTTTATGTTTAAATATGTAAATACAAATAGTTTTTGCTAATTTGCAGTGTCATTTCATTAGCAGATTCTTGGGGTTACAATAGTTCAACTTGTGAATTGTATTCAACTTCCATAAAGCCCACGAAATTGGCAAAATTGCTGAGGAGCCAAAAGGTGCAGCACTTACTACACCATAGGAAGTTGAGTTTGCCCCTAGTGGATTAACAACAGGATGTCCAGGCAGAAATGGAGCTAAATGAGATTTAACACCAATTGGACCCATACCTAAAACGATACTTTTGATACATTTTTGTAATAATTTTATGATAAAACATCTCCATCTAGTAGTATTTATATCAAATTCCACATTCAAATTACTATTTCAGGAATAAGTAATAATTTTATTAAGTGAATTAAATGAACTTCCAAAACAATTTGATTCCAAAAACTATGAAACGATAGCACAATTCAGATTTCAAAGCCACTAAACTTGCATATTTACGTGAGACAATTCAAGAAGTATCCTTAAAAGTAACATCTTCAACACATTATAGTAGGATATATGTATCGTTGAAAATACAGTAAAATAGTTGGAGTAATTTGGAGTATCCATTTAAATGAATTAAGCCAAAATATTCCACCTCTAAACCAATTTTTATTTCAAAACCTGTGGTTTATGATAATTGTAGAGCTAAGCAAGTAAAATTCATTAAAATGGATATTCCAAAATATTGTAGCACTTCGACTGTATTTTCGACGGCACATCCTACCATAATGAGCTTATCAATTTAGAAGGTACTTTTAAAGATACTTCTTGAATAGTTTCACTCCAATATGGAAACTAAAGGCTTCGACATCCGGATAGTGGTACCATTTAATAAACTATAGCTTTTGAAAGAAAAATTGTTTTGGAGGTGGAGTACTTTGGTCTAATTTATTAAATGGATACTCCCAATTACTGTAGCACTTCGACTGTATTTTCAACCTGACCTAATCTACTCATGATTTAAGAAGATATTTCCCAAAATACTTCTTGAAAATAAGTCTTGCTTCAAGCTTATTAGGTTAGAAATCCGGATAGCGCTACTATTTCGTAAGTATCGTTTTTGGAATAAAATTGTTTTGGAGGTCGAATACTTTATTTTAATTCATTAAACTCTCCAAATTACTGCAGCACTTCGATTGTATTTTCCTGTGGTCGTGGTCATCATTTAAAAAGACTTTTAGAGATACTTCTTGAATTGTATTGCTTCAATACGGAAGCCTAGTGACTTCGAAATTCGGATAGCGCTATCCATTTTGTAACTCATAGTTGTTGGAATATATATTATTTTGGAGGTGGACTATTTTGTTTTAATTCATTAAAATGGATACTCCAAATTACTGCAACACTTCGACTGTATTTTCGAGTTTATAGCTTACCATAATTTGCCCATTAAGTTTTTAATTTGGCTCGCTTTAATAAGGAAGTTTTTAGCTTCCAAATCCGGGTAGTGCTACCATTTTATAAACCATGGTTCTTGGAATACAATTTATTTTAGACGTAGTATACTTTGTTTGAATTCATTAAAATGACTGCTTCAAATTATTAGAAATCCGGATAGCGCTACTATTTCATAAACTATACTTTTGGAATAAAATTGCTTTGGAGGTGGAATACTTTATTTTAATTAATTAAACTGGGTTCTCCTTACTGCAGCACTTCGACTATATTTTCGATGGTACATTCTAACGTACTGTGGTCATCATTTCAAAAGATACTTTTAGAGATACTTATTGAATTGTCTCGCTTCAATAAGGAAGCTTAGTGACTTCAAAATTCGGATAGCGTTATCCATTTTCTAAACCATAGCTTTTGGAATAAATATTGTTTTAGAGGTGGACTATTTTGTTTTAATTCATTAAAATGGCTACTCTAAATTACTGCAGCACTTCTACTGTATTTTCGAGTTCACATCGTACGATAATGTGCCCATTATGTACCAATTACTTTTTAAATTGGCTCGCTTTAATAAGGAAGCTTATTAGCTTCAAAATGCGGATAGCGCTAGCATTTTATAAACCATGGTTCTTGGAATACAAGTTATTTTAGAGGTAGTATTCTTCGTTTTAATTCATTAAAATAACTGCTCGAAATTACTGTAACATTTCGACAGTATTTTCAATGGCACATCGTACCATAATGTACGGACCATTTAATAAGTTACATTTAAAAATACTTGTTGAATTGTCTTCTTCAATACGGATATTTATTAGATTAGAAGTCCGGATAGCGCTAGTGAAAACATGAAAAAGTGGCTAAAAGTAGGCTCAAAAGTGGCTCGAGGTTGACGATATGTGGTTTCAATCTCAAAATTATCAAATCTCTTTTAAATGTTATTTTGTATCCTGTAACTACGTTCATTAACATAAAGGCACAAATTGTTTATCATTTCATCATAGAAAGGAATAATCTCTTAAATAGGAATCAATTTGGATACAGAAAGGAATGCTCAGCTTCACATACGATTAATGAATTAATTAATTACATTAAAACTTAGAAGTCTTTGAGCACGGCGAGTATGGTGTTAACATATTTAATGAACTATCAAAAGATTTTGATTGTGTCTCCTGGGATTTACTTAGTTTCTATGGTTTTGCTATATTCTCGTTAACTTTAGTTAAATCTTATAGTCAGAACAGGAAACAATCGGTATCATTGAAGAGTACACAAACTCGACCAGCTTATATTAACATTGTGCCTCAAGCTTCCATCCCTGGTCCAATACTTTTTATTATTTACATCGACGTCACTTTCTCTATTGCTGTCTCTAAAAAGATTCTGAATGTAGATGATCCGACTCAACATTGTGATTCTCTAGTCCTGATATTAAATAAAAATATTTTTGTCCTGAAGTGCTTATCCTGTTCAGTGTCCAAAACAATTTCGAACTTTACTTCGTTATGTGACACAGCCATACATAATATGCAATATTAGCTTACGGAAATTCATCTGATGCGCCACGCATGTCAGAATTTTAGCTGCACTATCTTACATACAGAATTGCAAAGGATTGCATAGTTCAAGAAACTTGAGATCCTTTCGCTCCCCTCCTCATATACATTTGAATCCATTAATTTCGTCTAAAAAAGATTAGTTGATTAAGAGCACGATCACAGTACTAGCTCTAGGTTTTTATTAAAATCACAACAAATTCGCTTAAATATAACTAATAAAAGCTGTAGGTTCATGAGTCTTCGGTTGTACAATTGCTTACTAAGTAGTTTTCAAAACAAACCCGACAATGACTTTAAATATCACGCAACGAGAATTTTTTAATTCATAATTAGTGTAACTAACATATTCAGATCCACACACCGTATACAGAAGGAGGAACTACAAGATCAGCAAGTGATTCTAATAAAACATGTGTATTACATGATATTCATTACATTTATTGTCATACCGCTTTGCTTGTAACATGTAAATTTAATAATAATATTTTTTAAAAAACCTTAGTTATTTTTCAATAACATAAATGTAGGATTTGTAGGATAAGTTTTTACTGAGTTTTTACTAATTTTATTTGATTTTTTGCATAAATTTAATAAGTCAGATGAAATCAGTACTAAACACAGAGAATTTTCCATGCTTGTGTGTATTGTGCCGTCATCGTTTTCCTCAATTAAGTTTTGATCGTTTAGGTCAGGCCGTTCAGCAATTTCAGACGTGTAATCGTTAGCTGGGAAAGTTAAATTCTTGAACGTAATTGTACAAATCAAATATATCAGTATTGTCGTCTTTCGTCTGACTTCTAGTTGTCATTACGTTGACATTTGGTGGTCGAGATAATGCATCAGCGTTGCTGTTAAGTACACTTTTCTTATAGACAACTTCGTAATTGAACTCTTGAAATTGTTAAACGCAATATAAATGAAACGTAATTCTGAACTGTGGTCAATATTTCAAAGTTCAACTAATCTTGGCTTTCTGGGGAGGCTAGCCCTAAAAAGGGACCGGAATAATTCACAACATCATTTTCGCACTCATTCTCATAGTTTTGGCAATTAACCTTATCGTTATAAAGTTCATCACACCCTACTTGACTATTTTCTGAAGTGTCCGGTTCGAACTGATTATGCAGTTCTTCTGCAGTCATATAAGGATTATGATTCCTACGACTACCTGTTTGAGCAAAAGTATTGTGAGTAGATATACTTATAAGAGTAGGTTTAGGAGGAACATAATTTTTATTAGGTGAGAAAACGGTAGGTTGCTGAAATGTGTTAGGCTTAGTTTGATTATTTGAAAAAGTCATATTGTTTTTCGATTGTATTGGTTTATTTACAGCTTGTAATAAACCTGGTTTATTCTTATTAAATGAATAATTGGATACATTAGAAATATTAAAATCAGAAAAATGTCGATGAACCGCTGGTGGATGACCATTTCTGCTATAAGGTATTAAGCTTTATCAACACCCTTATTTTTCAGAACGTCAGAACACCTTATAGCAGAAATGGCCATTTTTCTGGATTTTTTAGTCTCTCATATTTGTTATACATTTTTCGAAGACGACCTGCTTAATCTAAGTAATTAATTAAACCATTAATGTAGTCGTGTCATTAAGCGACGATACCCATCCATATGATCAGTTTTAATATTAAAATCATTTGTCAGAATATATTGAGCTTCACCGAGTGCATTCCTTCATTATTTTTCACATAATTGCATACCGGAACTGATTATAATGGACAATGGTTCTGAGTTTGACAACGGGGTCATTACTGATTTCCTAAAATTACATAAAGTCGAAATACATTTTTGCAGTCCACATCATCCCTCCAGTAATGTAATAATACAGAGATTTCAATCAACATTGCTTGAACATATAAATTTGCTAAATAAGCGTGCAGTATTCAAAATTGATCCAATTGGCCTTCAGGTTTTGTACGCTTTAAGAGCATACAAAAATTCTGTACATAGCGCATCTAAACTGACACCATTCGAAATAATTAATTTTTATGTGCAACAAATCACGGATATTAATTTAGAACCTCAAATATTAAATAACCATATTCAATCTCACAAAGAAAAATTAATATCATTGCATAAAGTAATAAATGATCGATTAGTTAGTAATAAAGAAAAAATAATTTCAAAATTAAATGAGAGTAGAGAAGAAATACCTAAGCTTCCTAAAGATGTTTTTGTAAAAAGCAATTTTAGATCGAAACAACGCAATAGGTATGAAAAAGTTTTAGATGTTGATCCTAAAATAAAAACATTTAAACCTAAAGTAAATTCTACAAAGCCTAAAGTAGAAAATTTCATAAATTACATATGGACAATGTAAAACGTCTTTCTAAAATTTCCTATTCAATTGGAGGACCGTCTACCTCACGGAATTGATCACAGAAGTCATCACACAGCAAAATATTACAAACAACCCCTAAACTTCCTATAAAATTACGTAATGCAAAATTACAAACTTCTTCTCACACTATAATATTATATACACTATAATATAATATCTCTTAGCTCAGAATATGAAACTATCATGATTCAATTGAATTCTATTTACGTAGAACGTAACAAACCAGATATATTTCATAAGCAATTGGAAAACGAATATAAAATCACTTTTCATATAAATTCTTTAATTGAGGATCAATTAAAAATATTTATTAGTTCAGCGCATCAAAAAAGTGGATTTATCGCTGGGCTTGATTTCATTATCAAATAGATAACAGGCAACTAGATGCATTAGAGGAGTAACATATAAAGAATACTTTGAGTATTATAAAAAAGAACCAATATAATTTGGTTCACCAAATTAAAAATCAATATAGTATAAATAATGGAATTTTGTCTAAGTTTAATCAAACAATATCAAATATAAGAAGTAATGAGCTATTAATTTTTGATAAAGTAAACACTTTAGAGATAGCCTGATTACTTGATTCATTTTTAACTAAAGAAATCGTAGCTGAAGCAGTTCAGGTTTTAACCACAAGACATAGAAAACTCGATAAAGTTATACCATTTGGAAACTATGCACCCCAGCATAATGAAAAATAATGATTTACTAAAAGAGTTATTAAAATTTAACACAAATTTTAAAACTAATTTTCCTTTTCCGATTTTAGGTAATTATACTCAATATTTTAAAAATTTTATTAAGCCTGCAAGCTTAATACAAAATTTCGAAATAATCTATTTCTTAAAAATACCAACTTTCTCAGAGATTCAGTATAATTTATATCATTTTCTGACAATTCCAAATAGGGATTTTCAAATAATTATTCCAAATTCAAAATATGTTTTGCAATCTGAAAAGGACACAATTTCAATTTCCGATATTTGTGATCTTATTCAAACGCAGTACGTATGTATGCAACGTCAAAGAACATTCGTTAACGTAACTTGCGAACAATCGGTATTAAGAAATAGCAACTATGCATATTGCTCCTAAGTTCATTTAAATAAGCAAACAATCTTAGAGTATGTTCCAGAAACAAATCAATATTTGGGAGCATTCCCTGACTCAACAACACTTAGGTCAAATTGCAAAAACACATGATCTATACAAAATATACAGGGCATTCTGCTATTTGACGACGTATCCCAATGTTAATATTTCATCAGAAATCATCGCTTGAATTTCATCGTCCACATATACGGGGATCCAGTGGTATTAAAAGACTTTCAACTACATGAAATCAGCAAAAGCAGCAATTCCCAAGAAATGAGGGCGAGGAAAGTGCAATTAGCAAAGTTAAGCGATCATCCGCCACAAGCTGCGCTAATGGAAATAATCGAGAATAAAAATGCATGGCATTTATTGTCGTCATATCGTCATCCTTGTCATCGGTATTTTCCTATACAACTAGCTTTTATATAGAAAATCCGCAAAACTTACATCAGGATCAGATCGAGTGATGTTAGATCAACTTCCTGTGCGGTCCTTGATGGACTTACAAAGGGAGGTCATCGAAAACCAACCCTTCCACCCGAGGCTTTCAGCTCTCCGGAGTTTCGCTCTTAAGGATGCAGAACTAATATATTCAGATCCAAACACAGTATACAGAAGGAAGAACTACAAGATCAGCAAGTTATTCTAATTAAGAACTAACGAATTTCTAACCCAACCCTGAATCTCATGCAAGATCAATTATTTTATGTTACAAACCGAATCAAATATAAAAAGCAGTATAGTAGTTATAACAAATTACAATCCTGCTTTGATTACAACAATTAAGTCTGTAACATAATAATAACGATAATAGAAATAAAACATATACTACTAGCCACATGGTCTAAATTAGATTATCACTCACAAATTTCCGTATCAAGCTTTAACAATATTGATGAAATTTTAAATCAGAACATACTTTGAAAGACCTTACTAATACTGTAAGTAATATCCTAATGCAATTTTTAAGCCGTGCATCAACGTAAACTCAGGAAATTTCAGTTTTGATATATGGAATTTACTTCTTTCTGCATTCGTTATTTTGTTATTATGGAAAGTCCGTATTTTAAAATTATAGATACTTGAATTACATAATTTTACAAATCTGAATCTCAAAGTAAATGACATAATGTTATTTTTATTATTATTAGCGCCAAATTGCAAAATCTTTCTTGCTGTATTTCTTATCTTAGAAAAGTTTTTATTCTCTCTAAAGCCAAAAAATATCTTCCATGGCATTGATTCAATACAGAATTTTGAACATAAATGTAACAATTTGGTAGTTTCACTTAATGTGTCTGTTAATCTGCGTTTTAATGCTGAATAAGTTCCAGCTATTTAATACTAAGCGAATGATTCTGAGCATTACAAGTAATTGATTTGAAAGTCATGTACTCATGCGTTCAAAGAATTAAGTGCTTCGTTAGAAAATGTATTTGGATAAAGGTTGATAACTTCTGAATCTAAAAGTTCAAGTACACAATTTGAACACAGTGACTGCACGCTATTGATCTTTAAGTATATATGTATGAGCGGGGCCCTTACAGCTCTGCAGTCTCCCGCATTTCGATCGCCATCTCTTCTAATCTCTCCAGATGTCTTCATCTATTGCTCTATCCTTCATTGTTTCCATAATCCCATTTGACCCTGACTTTGCAGGTCTTCCTCGTTTCCTTCTATTCGATGTGTTATACTCTAGAGTCTAGAGTCTAGACCCATATACTCTAGACCCTCCATGGCCATCTGCTTTCCTCCATCCGACGCACATGTCCATACCATATCAATTGCCTAGTTTCTATTCTTTCCGATATTTTATGTATTCTGTCCGTTCTTCATCTGATTTCAGTATTATGTATATGCTCTGTCCTTAATATGAGACATGCTCTTCTCAGGTAGTCCATTTCTACTGAGTCCACTTTTTTCTTTCCCTTCTCAGTCATTTGCCAACTTTCCGCTCCATATGTAAGGATAGGCTCTACAATTACTTTGTAGATTGTCATCTTGGTTTTCAATGTAGTTCTGTTAGACCAAAGTATTGAATTCAGAATTTGTACACTCTTCTGAACTTGTTGCACTTTGCATTCGATATCTCGTTTTGTTGTTCTTTTACTAGAGGTGATACTTCCCAAATATTTGTATTCGTAGCATCTTTCTATTTGTCTTATTTCCAAACCTGGGTCTTCGTCTTCGGTACCTACATGCATCTATTTCGTTTTTGTCATGTTCATGCTCATCCCCCATTTTTCGTACTCATCTCTGAGTTTCCTGAGCATATAATCTGCATCTTCTACGCAGCTTGCAGTTATCACCTGATCATCCGCGAAGAATAACGTTGTCAAATCGTGGTCATTAATCTTCAGTCCCATTCCCGCGCACTTCTCTTTCCATTTGTATAGTGCTTCTTGGATATATATTTTAAACAAGGTAGGAGAAAGTCAACATCCTTGTTTCAGACCCTTCGATACTGTAAATGTCTTCGAGAGAGTATTTCCTATTTTAACCGTGCTGTGAGGACTTTTATAGATATTAGGCAGTGCTCTTACATATGTTTTACATAGGGTCCCCTTCGTCAGAACATTGAACAACCGTTTCAAGGAAACTGTATCGTAAGCCTTCTCCAGATCTATGAATACTAGATGCGTAGCGAGGTTTCGAGCTGCTCGTTTTTCAATTACTTGTTGAAGTGTGAATGTGTTGTTCGTGTATGATCTTCCTGCCCTAAATCCACTCTGTTCTTCAATTTCATTATACTCCTCTTCTACTCTTCTTTTAAATATGCGACCATACAACCGTCCCAGCGAGATAGTCACACTAATTCCTCTATAATTTCCGCACTCCTTTCTGTCTCCCCTCTTATATATGGGGCTTATCATGTAGGCCAAATTCCAGTCTGTAAAATTCCAGGCCAAATCGTTAAGTACAAATATAAAATTGAGACTAGTCCCTTAAAAAAAATTGTTTTTGGAATTTATTCACAATGATCTTATTTTGTTCGCCAAATTACGATATTCTGTATAGGCACTATCTGCATGAAAAGTACAACCGGATTATTAGCAGAATTTAATTTTTGATGTAAAAATGAATATAAAAACCTAAAGGCTATATTCTCCGTTTCGAAGAATTACGAACAAAAACGCACGAAAATAATTAACAGAGAACATTACAAATTACATAATTATTACACGATTTTAGTGTCATATTTACATATTTTTAATAGTCTCATTAAAAAATTTCTTTATAACATGCAATAGATTTCGTCGCTGGCGTAAACGATGTAAATCTTATCAACAACATCGTTATACAAATGCAAATTATGCTTAAGACTTTTGTTGAACTCGAAAATGAAATATGTGAATGGAAACAACATAACATTATTTATAATACGAGGTATGATCAAATAATACGCGAAAGTACCATTTTTCTCAAATAATCTTCATTTCTCAATATTAATATTGTTCCCTTCAAAGCAATCCCCTTTGGACATAATACACTTCTTCCAGTGTTTTATCAACTCTTCGAAGCAAGTCTGAAATTCAGTGATCAATATGGCGTTTAATGCTTTAGCGATTCTGTCATGATCTCGTGAATATCGGCAGAACGTCGTCCTTTCATGGCCCATTTCATCCATGGAAATTGAAAAACGTCGCAGGGTGCCATGTCGAGTGAAAGAAGTATATCATAATTACAAATTATATCATAAATTTATATTATGGCATATATGACATAGGAATATTTAGACCCGTTAACTCTATGATAAGTTTGCGATTCTCCAACAATTACAATTTGGATAATAACATTGAGAACATTTATTACCTGCAAGATAAATAATATAAATTTCATCTAGGATCTGCTGTCTTCCAGAGAGTGATTGTCTTATTATTACAGACCCATCTGCCAACTATCTGTCAACCATATAATCATTATAAGTTCAAGCAACCTGAATTTGACCTTTCTCGCACTAAAACTGATTCACCGTCAAATGGGTCTACTGATGTTGCTTGCAATCCGATATCGGACCGTCTTCGATTTACATATTGAGATATGAATAAAGATTTTTTTAAATATTTATGTACGACCGGTTTTGGCTTTTGTCAGGTATAAATGATTTTCTTATAATTTGGAGCACTTTAGTGGCATAAGGCATTTTAATGGTATTTGAATGTTTCGTTTTTGAAAAACAAAGTATTCCACAAAACGCGAAACACATTCCACAAACATTGAACAAAATGAATGTTTTGGCCATAGTTAGGTTTAAATAATTTTGTTATTATTTGGAGCACGCGGTATATTGAACTGCATTTTGTATGTTTCGTTTTTCAAAAAATGTTTTTGGTTTTTACTTTCGCTTTTTGAAAAACGAAACATTCGAATAATAGCTGACGATAATCAAAACCCGAAACCAATTGTAAATAATATTTTTTTCTAAAAACAAGGAAGTACGTTTAATATTTCTAATAAATTCTGATAAACCTTGTTACAGATCAAAAAAGAACATCATGAAAATGAAAATAAACTCAGCTATCGGCTTATGATTCTCTGTTTTGTTATCATTTTAGCGTGCATTAGATGTACATACATACATAAATATGTAAATATGTGCACGAAACTTGGCGGGATTGGCGGCCTAAAAATATAACAGCGAAAACTCTGTGGGAAAGGGTATCTGTTCTTGACAGATTTTAGCCAGTTCTTAACCAGATTTGTGACAGATTTGTAGTAGCTTGTAGCTTTTAAAATTAGATTTTTTCGTAAAGTATTCGCTTTTATAATAATGTAATCATTTTCGTTTGATGTGTCTTCAGTACAAATGTGAGTAGCGGTTTTGTCTATTATAAATCAATTGATTTGAGAAATTCGAATACCTCAAGTTATAATTTTATTCTGAGTAGTTAATTTCATTTAGACCCGGTTTATTCATCTCCCAGTAAAGTCTTTATTAGTTACTTGTCAATTAAAATTACTTGAGACATTTACGGTTTTTCGGATTATTCAGAAATCATAATGGTTAGTTTAGTTACTTGAAAGAATTAAATGTTTTTACAATGGTAGTATATTTGTGGAACTTTAGAAAGAGATACAAAATATAA
>WYDF02259161.1:0-19470 GCA_009867245.2 Adranes taylori
GCTTTGAGGGTTCTGTTGGTTTTTCCAATATAAAACTCCTTACAGGTTTTGCATGTTAATTTGTAGATTCCACTTTACTGGTATTTCCTAATGATATTGATGTTTTTATGGAGTTGCTGGATAAGATTATTTTGTGTTTTGTATGCGTTTTTTATATTGCACCGTTGTTTTATGTGTCCTTGTCCGTGTAGGTTATTGTCCTATACCTATTGTTTTCCCTATTATTTTGTGAGATATTTCTTCTTGTGTTGTCTTCTTTTATGATCTTATTGTATATATTATTGATTTCTGTTTTATGGTATCCATTGTGTATTCTTATTCCATATATTTTTTCTAATTCTTTCTTGTGGTTTTCCTGAGAGAGTCGGAGGTTTTTTCAATCTATTGATCAATGAGACGAATGCGGGGTTTTTTGGATGGTTTGATGTATCATGGATTATATTGTTGTTGTATGTTTCTTTTCTAAAGATTTTATATTCTAGTTTTTGTTTTGTTGTTTTCGCTTTCAATTGTGAATTATATATTTTGATGTATTGCATTTAGTATTTCTACTATTTTATTTGCATTTATTTCTGTAGTGCTTATTACCCATAGGACATCATCTACATATCTGATACATTTGGTTACTGATGTGTTTTGATTTAATGATTTCACTCAGTATAGATGACAGAGATAACAATTGCATGGAAATACAAACAGATTCAATCGATAAATACAAAAGACAAGTTCAAGAAATAGTCAATAAACTTAACTCAACAAAACAAGAAAAACTTAATTTGATCAATCAAAACCCACAAGGTCCAGCTTTAAATCCACTACCAAAAACACACTAGAAGGAAGTACCAATAAGACCACTAATAAATTTTAAAAGTGCACCATCTTATCACATTAGCTAAGATTTTTTTTACTTCAGATTTTTTCTGCAGTCGCTTTACATTTATTTAAAAAAATTGTTTACAATGTAATTTAACCTATATTTTACTAAAAAAACATAAGAAAAATGAACATAAATTTAATAACTAAAATACAGGACATTTTTATATTTAACATTGCAAATAGTCCCACTTTGCCCCATTGTGCTCCATAAAGAGACTTAGTGTGGTCCGCAATAAGACATCTTTCTTGAACGTCTAACTGGGTAAAATTCACTTCAAATTGAACACATTGGGTTTGCCTTTTTGTTTTCCGAAATGATGTTGGAATTGGCAAAATCATTATTATACCTTGGGGCAAAACTATAGCATCTTCTGGAACGTTGGGGTAGACAAATTTGTTTGATTCATTTCTTCTTTGCAGATAACTTGCATCATATTCTGAATCATTGGATATCTCACTTAAAATTTTGCCAATAAAATATTTTATGGATTTTTTACCAGCGAACTTCACAAGCACGTTGATGGTGGCATTCCTATCTAGTTACTCAACTCCTTTTATAGAAGCATCCATGTCCATATCATATTCAGATGAGCTATCTTTGGGTTCTGTTTCATCACTTGATGAACTAGTTTCCAAATTTTTTTTTTCTTACCTTATTTGCTTTAGCTTTGCGTTTTTCGGCCCTCACTTCCAATTTTTTCGGGGAGTCTGTTGGAATAAACTTTTTCCGCGCATTCTCTTTTGCGCTTGATTTCTCTGAGCTGCTTTGGGGAACCCTCGAAATTCCCAAGGAGTTAAAAATGCTTTCGTTGTTATAGTTAGGGCTTTATGATCATCACCAGTGGCTGAAGCTTTTTCATGTAAACCTATAGGAGATTGTGTTTTTATGACATCAACATTTAAAGTAGCCACATCCTCTTGCGACTGTTGGCCATTTATATTAGAATCTAAAACTAATGATTTATTAATAATATTTGAAGATATCTGCAACACAGCTGGGAAGAAAATCGTCTTCTATAAAAACGTCCCGATTATATTGAAAGGTGCCTTCATGGTTGTCAAACAGCAGTAGTGTTGGTTTTCTACTGAGGAATTTGTACAATTTATAAAGTGATGCATAACTTCCTCAAATAGTTCGCTATTCATCCAGCCCTAAGGTGTTGCGAGTCCCAAACTACCAAGTGGTGCATTTGGAAGCATATGCGGTTTAAAATGCATCCTAGGAAATATGATGAAATCATGTATCTTTGGGCACTTATAAAGCAGCAGGTGGTTACTAACGATCCTCGCTAGCCACTAATTACTTGACTCATTTGTTTGATCCCTTTGCAAGCGATAACTTTTTTTGCTTTCTAGACGGCGGTCGTCCCCGTTTCGTCCAAGTTCCACATCTTGAAACCATTGGCAAAACTTTCCTGTCCGCTTAAGACGTGCTTTAATTAATCAAAAAAAGAAACCGCATTGTGCGCATTAAAGGATGTAGCACGTGACACACTACAACCTTCTAGTTGTTTGATGCTTAGGGTAGGATATCGTTTTAAAAAACCTTTCATCCATTCCAGACCTGCGGCTTTGTTTTTTGATCATTTATTTGTAATTTAGATATTATTTTCAATTTAGAATATTATAAATGGCACATTTCGTATGCTAGACGACGACATCCAAGAGTTGTTAGGCCGTAATTCATTTTTGAAAACATCTTGAGGTAGTCTGCCAGATCATCTTCTTGATCTTTCATCCTAATTTGACGGCATTCCTAGAAAGGCCTCATTCTAACATCTGTATTATCGATGTTATTTTTTTGTTTTTCACGTAGCTGAATTAAAAAAAAATCCTATTAACTATGAAAGCCCTTTCATACGATGCTAATTCTACCCTCCTTTCCTATATTACAATTTACCTTGCTAAGGTCTGAAATGACACTCCCTTTAGTTCCTCTGTTTTTCGTAATGAAAACCATTCGTATATAACTAGTTTTGCAGCAGTTTTCATTTGGTTTTCAAAAAAGGATTCTATGTTAGTTTTTCATTTCTTGTTCCTTGCCATTTTCTAAAAAATATAAAATGATCATGCATGATTGGGTAGAGTAAGACATGTATCAGTTTGCCCCACCGAGGATTGTCTTACTGTAACCCATATGTATCATAACATCTTTTGTAAAATAAATTAAAACAACAAACTATCGCAAAGTAGATGCATGCACAAATTGTTAAACTTTACTTACCACTGATCTTAAAATTTTAACTGAAGGTACGTCAAAGAAACACCAATCGAGACGGCTCTACAGACAACAACAAACTGAAACTGAACTGGCAAAAAAGTTCGTTGGTGTTCTTCCAATCGGAAGTAAAAGTTCTTCCACCCTCGTCATACCTCGTAGATCTGGTCGTACCATTTCTGATACCTGCTTGCCTTACCACAATCTCCTTGCTCTCAGTTGCACCCATTAGGCATTTATAACAAAAAATTATAAAATCCTTAAATTTTTATTTTGAATTAAACTGCGTTATAGTAGTGCGTTGGCAGGATCGCCATGTGGTGATGTTGCATGTGGTTGGCATCTTCCGTGATATTGCATGTGGTTGGCAATGATTTCATCTTCCGAATCATTTATAAGAATTGAAAAAGTTTTTCGTCAGAGAAGTATCATTGCTATTGTAACTATTTCACGACTATAAACCACAAATACTACTTTATTCTAACACGTATCAAAATAAACTGAGCGAAAAACATCGAACTACCATCCAGCCGTAAGCAGGAATGAACACGTTTCAACTTGCATGAAAATATAGTAAACTGATTCTAATATGCTTCGTCTTATAAATGAGTGGTAAATTCTTACAGGCCAAAAATTGGATTAACACATAACATACCAAAATACCAAAGCAAGAAAATGCAAATTAATCTACAATTGTGTTAATTTTCGTTTTGGTTGTTATAGTTAATGTTTCAATACAGCATTTTAGGAGAATTCACAAAAGGAAAGAAAAACTAAAAAAATTATTTAACGACTTACAAGGAAAAAACTAAAATTTGGGTCAGTGTTGATTCGGTTTCAGTCAATGAAGGTTAAATAAACTGTTCCTTGCCATTTTTTTATAAGATGAAAATATAAGATGATCATGCATGATGGGGTACAGTGAGACATGTATCAGTTTGCCCCACCTAGGATTGTCTTACTGCATCCATATGTACCATAACATCTTTTGTAAAATAAATTTAAACAACAAACTATCTCAAAGTAGATGCATGCATAAATTGCTAAACTTTACTTACCACTGATCTTAAAATTTTAACTGAAGGTACGTCAAAGAAACACCAATCGAGGCGACTCTACAGACAACAACGACCTGAACTGGCATAAAAGTTCGTTGGTGGATCTGATACGTTAAAATAAGATTTAGCATGGAGGAGCGTCTACAGCGGTGTTGCCAAAGTCTAAGAAATTGTACTGGCTCACTGTGGAACATGTCTCACTGTGGACCACTCTCCCATACATTTGCGATTTTTAGAAGAAATGTTGTTCTAAATTTGATTTTTTTAACAATTTCCTTTTAGAACCTATATCATTTCTTAAAGTGCCAATCTATTTTAGAATGTTTAATACGTCTATGGAGTGTGCTATGCGAGGCGTGAAAACTGTTAGCGTGATAGGCGGTACATATATATCGTACGTATTGCGTTCTTGCATAAATCATAACGTTCTTTTCCTTTACATTTGATGCGTACATGTCTCATGAATATCACGCTACTATCGTTTCAAAAACGTATGCCGAGTGCTTTAGTAAAGCTGCAGAACCGTAATAGAGAATATTAAATAACTTTATTATATTTTCAAATGTTTCCACGTTATTCAGTTCGTTTAAATGTGTAAGTAAGGTATAAAATAAATATTGAAATAAATAAATTATAAATTTAAACATTTTGTGTTGAACATTTTCTCAATAAAAGATTAATGATCATAGACAATAACTTTTGAAAGGCCAATTAAAAAGACATAAAGAGTCTACCATATTTTTGTTGCAACATATATTTAAAGAGAATAAATTCTATTGGCTAAACCTGCTTAATAAATCTTTGCCAATTAGGTAACGTTGATTTTCAGAGAATCCTTGAGAATTTATGTGTATTCTTTGCCAGAGAGTATTTCATACACAATTATATTAAGGAAGTACGTTTTAAGAGTTTCTGATGAGCTTTTTAAAAATTTCAATAGAATAATGATCGATCCATAACCAGTGCAAAAAGAAATATTAAAATAACTTCAATTTATTTTAATATTAAATTATTTATTTGGGAGCATTCATACCGCATTGGTACATAAAGTACCTTTTATTTTTGAATTAACTTTTTATTTTATTTTATTTATTTCAGAATCTTTCGCCCTTTTAGCTTTGAAAGTCCTATTTATTACATTGGAAATTAATTTTTTATTTTAATTAATTCACTTTTAGATTTTCACTATCATTTAAGATTTATTTGTCAAAACCCTTCTTGTTGAGATTTTTTTAAGCTTGAACAAGTTGTTTACTACAATGTTCCCGTACCCTTTGATACTTATGGAACTTATTACAGGGAGTAACCAAATTTAGATCTTACACCTAAACCCTAAGTGACGATGACTTACCGGTCAGAAGTCTAAACTGATAAAACTCATGACTCGACATCGTGAAAGATAGATAGTTTAGTATTATTATAATTTCTTATGAATTTATAATAATACTATTATCAGTTCTACGACATATGCGACAAAGTCCTCTTTTAGTACCTTGAGTAGCGGTATCAACCTCACAAGTTTTCCTTATTTCTCTTCCACTACTTTCTATAGCTGTATTTACCATCTTTGTAAAGCGTCGATCATATCCTTCAATTTTCTTTGCTCTTCTGTCAATATGTGGCTTGGCAAGTTCCATCCCCATATCTTGAAGAAATATTATTCTTCGAATAAGTTATTGATGAATCACCATGTCATTCTGGATTTTTTATTATGCATGAAAGAAAAGCATTATAACATTCTGTCAATTATATTAAAAAATAGTCTAAGAGGCCTTCTTCTCGTGTTTATTTTACATGAATACTCACGCACAAATTTATCTAATACATCAAGACCACTTTTTGTTTTATTGTATGCCAGAATGATATCAGGTTTACATTTTTCGGTTTCATCAGCAATGTCATGTTCGTGGTGAGTAGAGGAAACTAAAATCATAAATTTTTTTGGTTTAATAACATATGTGGGAAAGAAGGGGGGAAACAAGGGGGGGGGGGAGAACGTAAAGGGGAAAGAGAACAAGAGGATCACCACCAATGCGTTGGACAAATGACCTAAAATTAACAGTAGGATTGAACTGGACAAGACAAGCGCAAAATAGAGGCAAATGGATGGAAATGAGAGAAGCTTATGTTCAGAAATGGACGGTAGAGTGGGGCTTATGAGATTGAGATTGAACGTAAAACACTAATGTTAAAAATCTAATAACGAGAAAATGAGACGAATATACTGCACGTGATTTTATATTCAAAAGATTCTTTGGTAAGTCTTTTCTATTTTTACGCATGGTTCCAATTAATGCTGGTTTTTCTTTTAGAAGATCTTCCGCAAGAGTTAAATCAGTAAAAAAAAAATATCTGTCGTTATATTGCGGCCACTTCCATACCAATGACTTGATTGAGTTTTTACTACTCGCGGTCCTTAATTTGTTTCAGTAAACTGCTCTTTTCTTAAGTAAACTGCAAAATTACAGCAGTAAAATGTTGTTGCATCACATAATGCGCAAATTTTTTATGCCATATATGCCGCACTTGCTGAGTATATAAACCTTAAATGGACAGAGGCCTCTAAAAGATACCAACTGCTCATCTATTCTTCAGAATCTCAGCAGTGTTTTGTAAAAATATCAACAACATTGCGAATAGGAGCAAGTTTGTCCAGAAATTTTCTTTCTGTTCTTGTGGAAACATCACCAAAATGAAGGAAGTGTAACATATCGCAATATCTATTTCGGCTCATACATGCTTGATGTACTGCCTTGTTGAAGATTTATTTGTTGAAGACCACAAATCAAGTGGGTTTTCCTTTGCTTCTCTAAATCGTCCTGATAAAATTGCGCATAAAGTACGTATTTCTGTAACATCTACGTCTCTCCATGATTCGAATTAATTGTCTTCCTGAGTTTCATTATATTTATTTATAATATCACTTGCTCTTTGGTTAGTAAATTTTACAATGGTTCCAAAAATTTCGTCGCATATAAATAAAAAGAAACAATCCAGAATTGATTTGATATCCTTGCTTTTTGCTGTCAAAGCTTTATCTTTGCGAATAAAATCTGATGCCCTTGCTTTACCTATTTTATGAGCTAAGTGTTTCCATGTGCGACCAGCAACTTAAACATTACGATCTAATTCCTCCTTAAATCCATCGCTATTGTCGTTTACCTCACTAGACAAAATATTGTCCAACTCCAATGAAACTACAATGAAGTTTCATTTTTCTCTGTAACATCTTCTACTTCTTCAGAAGTATCACTAAATAGTTCCTCAATCGTTAGCTCCCTTTCATTCATTAAACAACATAGTCGATAATAAACCAAAATAGGCAGAAACAGACAGACTATAAATAAGCATAGAATATACATATTTTCATGCATATTATTATTATTATCATCGAAACCCGACAATATTCATTATCCTTATTTAAAAAGTCTCATCAACTGACCTAGTACGAAACCAACGGAGTTGTTAAACGACTGGTGGACAGGATCTCTTCCAACCTAGTCATACCTCGTAGATCTGGTCGTACCACCTTTGATACCTGCTTGCCTTACCACGATCTCCTTGCTCTCGGTTGCACCCATTAAGCATTTATAACAAAGAATTATAAAATCCTTCAATTTTTATTTTGAATTAAACCGCGTTATAGTAGCGCGTTGGCAGGATCGCCATGTGGTGATGTTGCATGTGGTTGGCAATGATTTCGTCTTCCGAATCATTCATAAGAATTGAAAAAAGTTCTTCGTCAGATAAGTATCATTGCCATTGTACGTATTTCACAACTATAAACCACAAATACTACTTTATTCTAACACGTATCAAAATAAACTGAGCGAAAAACATCGAACTACCATCCAGCCGTAAGCAGGAATGAACATGTTTCAACTTGCATGAAAATATAGTAAACTGATTCTAATATGCTTCGCCTTATAAATGAGTGGCAAATTCTTACAGGCCAAAAGTTGGATTAACACATAACATACCAAAATCCCAAAGCAACAAAATGCAAATTAATGTACAATTGTGTTAATGCCGCGGTTAGCAATGTGGTATAATAGTCGCGGCTATGACATGGCCATGCCCTGATTACCGCGGCCTGCGGCAGCGCCATATAAGGGCGAGTTACAACAAAGTGAATAACATAAAAATATTATTTGTACTCAAATACCTAAGTATATAAATTTCCATCTCGATCGGTTGAACGGTGTAGGTGTTTTTGTACTGCAGCGCCATCTAGTTGCAAGTTACTACAATGCGGATAACTTGAAAACCTTCGCCCTGAGAATACATATAAGTACCAATTTTCATGATGATCGGTCCAACGGTGCCTCGGAGTCTATTAACGTTATACCTATATTATATATATATATATATATATATATATATACACCAACAATGATTTTTATTCAGATGGGATAGCGATCACGTCCACAATTCTTTTTGCCTTCGTCGGCACCCTTTGCCGCTATTTTTATATTGCTTTAATTATTATTTGCAAAATATTTGAAATCACATTTAGAAATAATTTGAATACGTTCCTGATCTACCTGTGATCATATTCAAGTGCGTGTGTTCGCTTCCTAATAAAAGACGTATAAAAAAGACGTTGAGTTATAAAAAATTCTAGCACAGAAAAAAGAGCATACTCGCATCCAATCGGTGAGAGCAATGTCTCCGCCGCCATAGTAGTACGCATAACTGCGACAAAACCTGTGTAATGTATGAATATGTTTTCGTAGTCCTAGAAAACGGATTGTACCTACGCTATAAAAATTCCAATAACCTTTTAAAATTTTGGAATCTTGCACGTTGACACGATAAAAATAGAAACAAATCTATTAATTTCTTATTCCAAATATAAAAATAGAAAACTAGACATTCCGTCTCCCGTTTATTTTTATAATTTAGTTAATACGAAGGTGGTTTGATGGAAATTTACCCTATGTAAGAAAACGCACGAATTTTGATTGTTTATTATCATTTATTTTTCAACATAGTCCCCTTTTAAGGCAGACCTTTTGAAGACGACTTTCCCACTTCTTCATCCCTTCCGGAAAGAAATTTTGCTGGAGCTCTTCAAAATAGTGGGAAGTTTCGGTCATCACTCCATTGTTTGTTAGAAAACGCCCTCCTCCGAGGCATTTTTTTTTTTGGGTTGGGAACAGGAAAAAGCACCCGCTCTGTGAACGAGTGCGTTGTCATGATGGAAGAGAACTTATTGCGAGCCAAACCAAAACGTTTTTTCTCGAATTCGGCCTCGAAGCGGCTTTTCCATTTCAAAAAACAGTCGCCATCATCTTACCGGCTGATCGGATTGTCTTTGCCTTCTTCGGCGCCATTTTTTACATTGCTTTGATTGATCCTTCGTCTCCGGCAGGTAGTAGTATAACCACTTGTCAACAGTGACTTTTTGTGGTTATACTACTTTTATCAACAGTGACGTATCACGAAAAAAGTCCTTGGGATCATATTTTATCTTTATCACAAGCTTCTCTGAATCCGTCACACATGTGCGTTTTTGGTCGATGTGAGTAAACGGGGCACCCATTGCGCAGCTGGCTTTTCATATACAAATATTTGTGTATCATGGAGTGTATAGGCTGAGTTGATATATTTTTAGCCCCTGTGAGCTCACGGATTTAGATTCGCCGGTTTGCTTTAATCATATCATGGATTTTGTTGACGATTTCTGGTGTAGTGACGATATTAGGAGGCCCTGATGGTCATCATCAAAAACACTCGTACGACCACGAACAACCACGACCCCGAACATTCAGCTTTCGCAAATTTAACTGTCGCTGCCGACGATGCACACTTGTAAAGGAACTTCTGAACATTGCTGAAGGAACATCACTGAACGATATTCCACATTTTCCATTTTTCACTAAACACTTGTTGCTTGCTTGCAACGGTCATAAAATCCAAACTAAGTATTCTCTTGACTTCAAATTTTGACAAACGTCATATGTTGGCTGGTAAATGTCAAAACTAATATGACGTTTGTTGTCACGTAGCGCCATCTATTGATGGCTAGATATATGTTAAACCACCGACATATAACTTAATACCATAAACCACCGGCAATTTGTTCAAATGTCCTAGTTTTGAATAGTTTCTGGGACATAGTCAAATGATGTTCAACTTTTAAACATTACACTACGTGTTCTCTTAAAATGTATGCAATAAAGACAATTAGAATTTAAGTTCTTGTAGCTGGTACTCAATGTGTATGAAAACTAAAAATAGCGGAAGATGTTGAACATAGAACAGAACTTGTTTAACAAATTTCAATTACACCAGTTTAGTAGATTAGGAGAAATTGCGGAACCAACTTTGCCAATAGTTGAAGATGATATTATGCACCACTTTGTCAAAAATTATTAGGCAAACTATTGGGACGGTATATAATTATTGCGGTTTTTATGCGACTTTTTTTTCTTCGTTTTTTAATCTTCTTTTCATGAAAATAATCCTCTCTTTTAAGTTAATTAAAATGCAGATCAAAGGCCATATTTATATTCGCCATATTATGCTCTACCACTTCAAGAAAGGTTGGAATGCAATACAGCAATTTCGCGATCTCATTAAACTATTTGACGATCTCAATGAACAACTATCAAAAGTCAAGATGGTCCAAGAAGTGCAAGTCGGGCGATACAAGCCTCGAAGATGAAGAAGAAAGAGGTCGACATCAACATTCGACGACCAGGTACTTTGGACAGCTGTGGAAGAAGACGAAAACTTGAAAACGAGAATATTGGCCGAAGACTTCAATGTGGACCATTCGACCATCGTTCGTCGTCTCAAAAAGCTCGGAAAATCCAATAACGACAAAGTCGAAGGTGGTCGAATTTTCATCGATTTGCTGCAGTAAAACGAGAAAACTTCGTTCGTAAAAATAGACCTATAATTGTCTTAGACCAATTTTTTACCAATTTTTTAATATTCTGGTAAAATACAAAATAAATTAAAATAAATTATTTTTATTCTTTCATGTCTCCCCTGTACTTCCACATACCGTAACGTTTGATCAACCTTGATCAACCTCGATATTTATATGTTGAGCATATACAAATCTCATACATTCTTCTAGTATTCCCGACCCATTCGTTGCTACTTAATTTTCTACATCACTTATTCCACATACACTCCTTTTACAATACTCTCCTCTTCATCCTTCATATAATTAATATTGAATAATTAGTTTTATATTCAGAAACACCCTTATGAAGCTAATAAAATTTAATTTAATTAAAGCATACAAAAATATTTCTGATATGCTTTCATCACTACTCTTGAAATTAGATTTTTTGGTTTCCTTTATCCAATGCAGATAATCGTTCTCTGTAAAAACTTTTCAATACAATTTGAAAACACAATTCTTCCTAAGCTGGAGATAAGTTTTTATTGTTATTCTCGAACTGTTGCAATTGAAAATTGTGCTACTCTATTTATATAGAAGCGCTCAACAAACGAGAGAGAAAATCAATTAGTTAATTCAAACACTTGTCCCCAAATTGAAAACACATCGTTTTTATAAAGAAATAAAAAATTTCCAAACTACTTTGAAACAGTGGTGTTCCGATAGAAAATATGTTACATTTTCGAAATTTGTAACCTTACACTGGTGCCATATAGGTTGTGTGTGCTAAACTGGTGGTACATGTAGTGCCACAAAATACATGTATACACGCTGTTGTCACATTACACACATTGCACACTAGTGTAGTGTAATGTGATCTTTGCACTACATACAGTGTGGTGTTGCACACATGTGGTGTTGCGCTTCATGTTTTGCACTACATTATAGTATACTATGGCCACTTATTATATTGGGATATTTTTAAATAAATAACAATGTATTATAAAACTCCATTTATTCCTACTATGTACAATAACTACAAGTTGTTCTCAACTCTAGTAAATTGTTTTATATTTGCGTAATTTTAAAACATTCTTTTTTGCTAAACTATACTGATTTCGTTATATTACCTAAATTCCTTAACTTATTGATTACTAATTAATTTGATAATAGTTTGCAAACTTTTCTTTAATATTTCTTAAACATATAAATCTTAAATATATGTACTTACTATTAATATATTGTATGAGTCATATTACTGAATTTAAATACTTCTACTTGAGATACCACAGCTTCCGCCTTTTGGCAAAAAAAAATATTTTTTTAAATATTTTTTTATATCGTCGTGAACTACGTTCAGAATAGGGTTCAGTTGAACGATCAACAAGTATCGTTTAAACTTAGATCAGTGTCAAAATAGTGACAGTGTCATTGTTTCCAAATAATGAATCATTTTAATGACTTAATTGAAATCGTTGGCGATGAAATTGTTGGCGTAAGTAGTGAGGATGAAGAGGAAATTGATTATATTCAGAGATTTATTAGAAGACCAAAGACAATTCGTGAAGGAAAAATCATTTTCATTTATGGGATGATATTAATTTCAGCACACGTTTCTGGCTTTCGAAACAGGATGTTTTGTATGTTCTAAATTTAATAGATTCATGGTAAAATTCAATTGTTATAATTTACAAAGATATATCCATTATATCTTTGATTCCAGCAGAAATCAAGCGCTATCTGCTCTTCGTATGCTTTTAATGACTACGATTTTGCACAAGCGGGTCATATTTAATAGTCGCTGCTGACTTTATTGGTGTACGTAAATCTACTGCATGCAAAGTTATTCATCGAGTATCTACTGCACTAGAAAGGCTTTGCCCGAGAATTATAAAAATGCCTCAAAGCGCAGGCAAAATTTCAAATACTCGACAAGGATATTATAACATTGCAAAATTTCCTAAATGTATTGGAGCAATTGATTGTACTCATATAAAAATACAATCACCAGGCGGAGGTAAAACTTTATTGCTGTGGTCACTTAACTTTTTAAACGTGATTGTTGTGTTATTGTTTTTAATTTCAGATCGAGCTGAAATATTTAGGAACAAGATGTATTTTTGTTTTCTATAAATGTGCAAGTTCTATTGTCGCATAATTTGTATATTCAAAACATAATATCATGCTGGCCAGTATCACGATTCCAAACTTTTTAAAAACTCAAGAATTCGAGTTGAATTGGAATGCGGAAAATTTTGTGAAAGTGTCATTGTGGTTATCCTGGGTATAGTGTCATTTTGGAGATAATGGTTATCCAAATAAACCTTATCATATCACCCCTCTTGTAAATCCAGCTACAGATGCAGAAACACTATTTAATAAACAGCAAATGCGCATGAGAAATACTGTTGAAAGATTATTTGGTTTATGGAAGAGGCCTTTTCAGTACTAACACTCGGAATAGGAAGAAAATGACAAAATATTCAAGCAATGATAGTTGCTCTCTTATATAATAGCGCTGTTTTATATAATAATGTCATCGTTATGAATAAAGGAGATCCTCGAATTAATGCGGAAGATGAAAATGCTCTTAACTCTGTAAATAATATACCGGAAATGGTTTTTAAAGCAGCAACAACAATGAAAATATTTAATAAAAATATGAAAACGAACAATGAAAATATTTGGTTAAGGAGCCATTTAGCTTCAAATCAGTCACTTGGATCAGATACCTTGCACAGAAAGGGGATACTGGTGCAAATGTTTACTCAATGCAATATATTCTTTTGTGAACACCATAAAATGCAATTCTATCCATGCAACCAAGTGTGCAGTGGCTTGCGTCGTTAACTTCTATTAATTCACTTTACTAGAAGCCGGTTCAAATCCTCAGCAACACGGTGTACTTATAGTAAAGATACAGATTTCATTACATCCATTGCTATTATCTTATCTTAATCTTATCTACACAACAACCGCCATCTCTTGTAGAATGTACAGCACTATTGACAATTAATGACGCCAAATTTAAAATGTTGGATGCTTACACTTCGAACATAGGCATTTACTCCAATTATACCTAAACAATATAAAAATATCTATACAAAAGCAGAATGTCTGCATGATAACAACTCGGAAATCTGCATGAAAAGGCTTGCAAATTTTTGTGCATTTTTACACTATTTTAAAATCGGCCTTTTTACTCTTAACACTACTATTTTCAAAACCAACCCTGTATACTCTTAATTGCAGAACTCTAAAAACTGACGCAATTGTGTCGAATGAAAAGCATTATAGGCAAGTAATAACGCAGAAATCTGCATACATCACAAGTGTTGCACGGATATTAATAAACATAACCTCAGAACGTGGCGCCAAAATGTTTGTGTACATTCTTTTCAACACTAATACAAATATCTAGCCCCGAACAGTTCTTGATGCAGACTACCGGTTAATATATAATCAAATTTATCGCAAATATTAATAACCATAACCTCAGATCGGTCTGTTTGCATCGGTCAACACAAACGCATTGATATACGAACGATGAGCCCCCGAAGCAGTCCTTGGTACAGAGCATTCACCAATTGTTTCAACCGCCATATTGGTTGTTTTCAAATGACAGCTATAAAACTATGTCATCGATAGAGGCGGGGTTAGACGGCTTGTGAAATGAACAAATTGAGTAAACAGTACACATAAATCGACCCCTAAGCATGCGCCAGTACTCTACCAAAAACAAAGTAAGTGGAAGGTGAATGCAACCTGAATAGTCCGGAGCATTCACCAATATATAATTTTTATATGTAATACACTATTGCGTTATAAGTATATGGTTCATGCGCGGGGGTCTTACTGTGGTGGAAAGTGGCCTAGAATCAGCTGTTTTCCTCTACTCCTAATGTACCGGAAATGGTTTTTCAAGCAGCAGAAACAATGAAAATATTCGGTTAAATAATAGTACTAGATATAATTTAATTAATAATGATTTCTCCAATCTCTATAAAATATAACTTGCAAAATATAGTATTCTTTACGTACCATTATGGTAATCTCTACTGAAACTGATTTTATTTACAAAGTGGTGGATCGTATTTCAATAAAATACATTTTCTGAGTTGATGACATTGTATTAATATTTTTTATATAGTCATAAAATAACAACAGTCTCTAACTAATTAAATAAATAAACACGTATGTTAGCTTTAAATGCTATTTTTTAGCATTTAATTTTACACTTTTTGGTGTTCTTAGCAAAGCAGGGTTATACTTGTTCCAAATAGGCAACTCTGCGGGTGTATTTTCGCTTCTGTTGGTTACGTCCTGGATATCGTTTTCATCTACAAAATAAGTGATCACTTTTATTCTGAAATAAGTAATCTCTAACTTACAATTTTCCTGCCCTGTACCGAAATCAACATTTTCAGTCTTAAAACCATCATTAATGTCATATGAAATAAAAATGTACTCATATAGTATATTTTTCCAAAGTGATAGCATATTTTTCGAAGAATTGAGCATTGTTAACATCATCATCTTCAAAAATAGAACCTGTCATTCTTGCCCAATATTTCTTTCAAAGTTTCATCTACAGATCTATTTCAGGAAGACCTCCACCACCAGTTCCTTTTACGTCATTCTTCTCTTCAGCAATTTTTTTGCTTCGTTTTTTATTATGCTCAAATTTTATATGCAACGATTTAACCTCGTGACAGAGGTTAAATCGTTAACCTCAAGCGTTAAACTCTTTAGCCAACAAAAACCATTCATTATTTTTTAGCTTCGTGATGACTGCATCAGTTTTTTTTACATTCCAAAATGCTTCTACGCTATGCAACCAAATCCATCTAATGCAGAATGTGTGATAAACAAATTGTCATTTACATACCAGAAAGAAATCATTGCTATTTACATATTAGAAGTTCTTCTTCAAATTTAGAAAAATTTTAAGCTCGTTTAAAAATTTCTTTCTTCATTTTATATTTAACTGGTATATTATTAGCTAGAAATTTCAAACTTCTGTAAGTTTAACTTCCTGTCAGCTTTCTCTTTTTTTCTTTTTTTTTTTTGGTAGGTTAAAACCTTGTTATATGTATATAAAAATTAGATGGTTTTCCACTTCCTCTCATCAATTTTTGCTTACCATATTTTTCCACATACACCTACCATCGCAAGTACCAAATAAAATTTTAAATATATAACCACCAGTGACAAAAAATTTATTGGTACACGATTGGCTAACATGCGACTCATTTATACCAACATTATCCTAAACTAAGTTCAAATGAACTAGATCAAATATGTTTCGAAAAACGTAACAATTGTTGAACCAAGCTTAAACTATGATCCTCGTTCAGTTGATCTAACGTTTAAACGGAGATGGAAAAACCGGACCTACTACAGCGCCACCCTAATTTTTCGTCCCGTAGAGCCGTTGCCATCACTCACGGTACATAAAGCCTGTGCCACCGTTAAGATCCGCATATAAAAGACCCATTCAATCTTTTGGCAAAAAAGAACACCTTTCACAGTACTCCTATTCTATTTCAATATTTAAATCGATTCAATATTCACCCACTTGCGCAGAGAATCCACTTCCAACAAGCAAGGCCCCTTAAGTAACCAAAATCCCTCATCAGTTGACAATGGTATGGCCAAGGTTTTTGCAGGTTTTCCTTGGCTGTGAATCGAATGCTATAGTACATCTTTCCTGCAAACTATTACCTTATCATTACAATCTCTAATTTACCCACTCACTACCAGTTCCAGGCTGAAAAGGATGACAAATCGTAAAGCCTCCTTTAATAAATTGTCCAAAAATTCACAAAATTTACCCAGTTCCAACGGGGAGTAGAGTTTTAGTGGGTCAAATACCACGCTATTTGATGCACCGGGCATCCTTCGCCTTTTGAACGTTCCTCCATCTCCAACGCAAAACAAAAAAAATATTTGTGAATTGTGTGCTCCGAATGTGACCTGTGAACCTCCCTCTATGCGTAGTCATAATTAACAATAAAACGACTATATCTTTTGTGCACTCAGCGAGCGTGAGCACGATTTGTTCGAAGTATCATATTAATTAAGTAACATTAAAATAAATTCAACATGTATCTAATCGAGTATAAAAATATTTTCAAACAAAATTTACGCTCATCTCTACGATTAAAACGACAAACAATATTTTCTTAATTATAAAAACAAGGCTTTTTATTTCTGTTTGAGTTAATTCAGATAGACCTAATTCTTTTTTCTCTTCCATCACTTTAATGGATTAGAATTAAGTACACCTCTTAATGGTGAACTCGACAGGTTTTCAGCTAATCAAAAATTGATACACACGTTTGTGCTAGCAGAGGCTTAATGCATGTGTTCTCGCTAACCTATCTTTTTGCACCAATAGCAGTTGTCAAACAATTTTTAGTCAACAAAGGCTTAACATTATGTTTAGTAGTTGATATTAACAAAACAATTATCGAGCATAGTTCACTAATTGCCATGCGAATCTACGATAATGCATATTTCAAAATCGTTTAAAAAATATATACAATAGGATCCGCTTAGTAGAATCACGGTTAGTAGAATCAACCGCTTATTGGAAACAAAATGGCTAAGTCCCAGTACGCTCGTATCTGAATACATGAAAATTTTTTCGGTTACTAGAATCACTTACTTCGTTTAGCAGAATCAAAAATATTCCAAGTCAGACGAGAGAGAATTGTATGGAGGCATTGCTGTTATAAGATCTGTTAAAAACTGCCACATTAACAGATTTCTTTGAAGATTAGAGAAATATCGATAGCATTCTTCAAATAGCTGTTACCATCAATGAAGAAGAAATTTGCAAAGCGAAGAAGAGAAGGAAGAGGAGGAGAAAGAGCGCCTGAAGCAGGACAGCGCCGTACAGGTGTGCATGTTGTGCCTAAATATGAAGGTGGCCTTTATCCCAATTTTAGAACAAAATTAGCTTATTATACTAGGATGACGAATTTTGAAGACAAATCCCGCTGCCTGCTTGGTAAACTGAAATGAAGTGAGAATGTAACACTTCATTTCCTTTTAGTTTTTTTGAGAGATGACATTTTTTTTAGGTTATTATCCATTGCCATATTTTTAGAAGAACTTTTGTGGCGACGATAAACGCTAGGGGTCTTAATATTTAAAAACAACTATTGTTATATTTATTGAATAATGTGTGTTATTTTATTTTCTAAATTTTGTATTGTATTGTACAAAGCCCCAAAAAATATTTTGCACAAAGACTCTTCGAACCCAAGGCGTGGCGCTGGCCACAAGCCACCATCAACCATGGAGATGCTAGATGCCCTAGCGATTTTAAGGCTAGGTACCCTCAATACCCTCAATTTTATACTTATTAAATGTACGTGTAAGTGTATTGGCTTCTACTATATTTGAATAATTGTTAATTGTAAATTATTTAAGATATTTGAAAATCCAATCAAGGATAATCTGACGTTTGTATGCTAAAAATAGAAATAGTAGAGGCGCTGCTATTTGTACAATCATACAAACTCAACTAACGAAAACATTTACTTGAAATTTCCATTTCTCATATTTAATATTCGCCAAACTAAACAGTACCGAAATATGGTTGGCTCTGGAATGACTTTGCGCACGTCTGTTTGTAATGTTTGGCTTGTGTGTCGTTAACTGTCATAATAACATTACGCTTGTGACAAAATCCTTCTGAAAATGGTTCTTACAACTGAAGAAAAGGTGTTTATAGTAGAGACTTATTTCCGTTCATACGGAAGTGGACCGCGTAATGGTCCAAGTTTGAAACAAGTTTCTGAAAATTATCGACAGCAATTTAATAAAGCTGCACCTAGTAAAAGTATAATGTTGGCAATTGTTCAGAAATTTCGTCACACTGGTAGTGTGTTGTGTCAGCGCAACAAATTGTTCCTCAAGTCGTCGAGGAACAATTTGTACCAACGTTAATGAAGGACTCGTTCTTGACCAGGTTGTGCATTCTACGCAAAGAAGCCTAAAAATAACTGCGCTAAAAGTAGAAATTAATGAAACATCCACACCTCGAATGCTAAAATCTATTGGAGGTTATCCATACCGCATTTAAACTAGACAATGACTAAACGCTGTTGACAAGCGTAAAAGAGAAGTTTATTGTGGACGTGTGTTGAGCCTTGTGTACAAAGACGCTGATTTCTTGAGACATGTGTGGTTTTCATTCGAAAGTCATGTTGACTTGAGTGGCTATATCATTAGGCAAACAACTCGATTCCTTGGATTTGACGCCCTGATTTTATTGTACAGTGCTCGAGTTACCATTTGGTATGTTGTATCCGGGCACCGTATAATTGGTCATAATTTTGTTGAACACAGGGATCAACAACCAGTTACTGTTAATATCAAATGAAAATCATCGGTAATTGGACATCAGGTTTTATTGAAAAACAACAAATCAGCAAACGTTTCGAGCC
>WYDF02259172.1:0-17646 GCA_009867245.2 Adranes taylori
GAAAAACCAAATTTATGTTGTATCTTGAGAATAATTTCTTAGAAAGTATACATTTATTGTTTAAGTTTGTTTAGTTATATATCTTGTAAAATTTTGTAATCCTGTAAAATTTTCTTCAAATACGTTTAATGTTAATGTGAAAAAGAAGGAATATATGTATGATTCTTTTTCCACTACCTTAACTGATAATACACAAGAAAACTACATCAAATTATAATTACTTAACTTGTTTAAATGACATTAATTCCTCCAATCCCTCGTAAAAACTTGAAATAGTTAATTTAAACAAAGAAATGAGTTCAAAAAATAACCTTCATTAAATCTTGCCTCACATAATGTAATAAACAATGTTGACTCTTCTTTAAGTCAACATTAATTCAAATCATTATAATATAAAAGAAAACTCTATCAAATTCTATTTACTTTACTAACTTAATTAAGATTTCTTCGTCCAATTCTTTACTAACCTCAATTTCTCAATCTTCAAATCAGCCCTCACCAATCTCATTTAATATCAATATCAACATATGTTTATAACATACTGACATGGATTTTTCATGAGTGTTAGTGTCACACTCGGTGGGTATTAATGATTTCTTGTGTATTAATAATTTCAAGCCATACATACTATTATCTCAATCTATCAATAATAAAAAGAAATATTGTCCCTTTAAACATAATTTTTATTATAGACTACTTAATATGCTACAAAAAACTACACCACTTAAGATCAGAAATTAGCCTAATCTCATTTATAACATTCATAATATTTTGCGCCAACACAACCAACTAATATTAAATTTTATAATAAATTGATTAATCCTTCCATTATAAAGTTTAACGATAATCAAACTTAGTTCAAAATTTTTTGGAATTTAATCCTGTACCTAACTTAATGATAAGAGACAGTTATTTATTAACAGCAGAGATCATGAACATTCTAGACAATAATAAACAATAATAACAGATATCCCTTTTATTAATAATTTTACCCAAAAATAATAATTTAGACTCGAACAATATTTAAGTATTACAACGATTTGTCGTTACAATAATCTAACACTTTCACGAGCTGATAAAGGTAACTGCCTATGAATTCTTAATAACATAGATTATTTACATTTAGTTGAAAATCCCTTAATAACAATAATTTGGAAATTTTGTATCATGATCCTACTAATACTTTAAAAAAGAACTTAAGAATTACTAAAAACCACACCCGATAATTTCAAAGAAATCATACATATTCTTCTTAAAAACCATGATATAGTTAAATTATATTGTTTACCCAAAATACATAAAAATAAAAATTTAAAAATGTATCGCACAGTAATATTAATGCTATATCATGTAGATACATTGTAAGTTTTTTCGGTACACTTATGTGCAACTTCACTAAATGATTTAAAAAAAATTTTTGTTTTATTAATTTTGAAGATAAAACATCAATCTCCAATTCTTTTCAACTAATGGAAGAAATTAAAATTATAAATCAATGTCCAAGTGATAATATTTTTTCCTTAGATGTACCTAGCCTTTTTCCATCTATTTCAAGAACAGAAACATTAAACATTTTAGAAAATTTACTTCTTGACTCAAATCTATCAGACGCCGTAGTAGAATTCATAATGAAACTACTAAAATTAGTCCCGAAACTAATTTATTTAATATTTAATAATGTTATTAGATAATATTATTAGATAATCTTATTAGAAGAGAAATAAATGGAGTACCTATGGGATCTTGCATCTCTCCATTATTAGCCCAAAACTTCATGTTAAATTTTGAAAAGAAAATATTTAACACGTAATCCCATTATTAAAAAAAAGTTCTGTAAGAGATACGTTGATGATATTATAATTATAATTAATGACACTTTTGATGATATTAAAACCCTCCACCATTTTTTCAACGCTTTTAACCCACACTTGAAATTTACCTATGAACTCTCGTGTAAGAAACAAATATCTTTCTTAGATCTAATCTTAGATTGGTACGAGAATAATAAAATTTCTTTTAAAATCTATCGTCAGAAAACCTTTATCGACACATTAAAACATTACAATTCATATACACCTCTGCCACATAAACTAGGAGCATTTAGATTCCTAATTCATAGAGCCTTCGTTATTACTCAAAGATCAGGTGATTTTATAAATTAAATTAATATTATTAGATTTTTAGCAAACTCTCATGGTTTTAACGATTGACTTCTTCTTCGAAAAGGAAAAGCAACGTAAACTATCAACAAATTTATTACCATTAATTAATTCTATAATTGAACCTCATGAATACAATTCAATAACACACTTAAACAATAAATGTATACTTTTAAAAAAATTATTCTCATCATATAACATAACTTTAGCTTTTCGTACCAAAAAATATATAATTTTTTTAAAAGACAATAGAGACTTTACTACATCATTAAATAAATCTGTGATTTACAAACTTTACTGCAATTCTTGTACTAGTTTCTACATAGGGATGACTTTAAGAAACTTTAATACTCGAATAAAAGAACATTTTCAATAATTAGGCTTAATAAGAAGTCAAATTTCGCAGAACATATATTAGAAAACAATAATGATTTTTCTATGGCTCATAATGTGGAATTTCTTCATTTTTGCAATCAATTTGAAATAACAAAGCATTTTAGACAAATTTATATTAATCACAAAGAGGATGTTAATAAAATTATTAATAAGCAAATTTTATGTTTTTACCAATGTACTTAGTTTAATAAATTTAAAGTAACTTAATTCTTATTTAAATTCTGAAACAACTTAAGTAGATGTCTTAAAACTTATACACAGTAACTAATGACCTTTATACATAAAATAAATATAAAATTTTATGATAATAACCATTTTCTTTATTTATTTTGTACATTACAATGATTTAACTTCACTTTCCACAAAAGACAATATACATTACTTCTTTTCTAAAATATAATCATGTTCTCTTAAAAAACAATAGTCTTCTCATCAAAATAATTTTAAAGTAAAAAAAAATTTAAACGTCATACAAATAATTTTATTTTTGTTATAAATATTATAAAACGCATTTAAACTTTATAAATACGCATTTAATATAATATAAAGTTTTAAAACTGTACGATGATTGTTCGACAGGTAAATAATCTTTTAATTTTATGAAATCTATTTATATAGTTTGTTAATTATGCAACTTCCTTTGCATTTTCATGCTTTGTAACAAAATTTAGTTTACGCTTTCATAATGGTGAGAACGACGTTTCATCGAAACTAGTCAGCTTTGACAATTTTGAAAAAATATATTGGTGTTTGGAATAGTACTTTTATTTATTATTTGGATTTACGCTCCAAGCATTTAGACATCATATTAACCAATTAATTAAGTTATAAGAAAAGATTTAGGGACTGTAAAATTTCAAAAAAAATTAATTTGAAAGGGTAATCATGTGTACCGGGAAAAACGATTTTGTACCAATTGGCGCTAGTAACTAAAACATTTACATTCAACAATGTATAGATAATAGTTCACTATGTTTTCTAGGAAAACACGATGATTCAGTTTTGTTTTGAGCTGATTTAGTCATTTAATGGAAGTGGTATGAAAAGAAAGTAAGTGCAAATGTCCCAAGAGACTTAGCCGTTTAGAGCACCACCGAGTTGAAGAACATGAAGCCAATGTGTAACAGAAAGTTAAAATAGAAGTCTAAGGAAAGTATCTAACAATCACCAAGTTCTCGGCAAAAAAAGGCAATTTTTAAAAAAACCTATTTCCCACAGTAAATCGCCAGCAACAGCTGACTGCTAAAAACTGAAGAATAAGGAAACATTATTAAGCATCTCGTTCTTTCTCTGTTTCAATTGCCTGAAACATCTGAAACTCCAGATTTACGAGAATACCAATGAAACTAAACTTCGATAGCTAAATAGTTCTTACTTTATACCGTAGTATAATCAAATTAAATTATTCCTAAATGTTTTTAGCTAAACAGATCTACTTTAACAAAAGTGGAAACTCCATCGAGGAGTTCTTGATTTGGGACTGCGATATCGTTTTGTAAAATCCTACATATACATAACAGCCAGAAGCCTAAAAAATGAAGCCTATGCAGCCAGAAGCCTATGAGATCGCTTTGTAAAATGTTACTTATGCTCCGAAAACAATAACATGAGGTTACGATATTGTAACGAGGCAATTTCTCCTCGTTCTAATTTAGTTTTGCGCTTGATAGTTCCAAATTATGTAAATAATTCACGATGGTTAAATTTTGTGAAAGATTGTTATTATTGAAGCATGTTGTGTGTTAGACGAACTAGTTGCAAGAAGAGCAAATGTTAGTTAATACTTACGAGTTTCATTTAAGCTTCTTTTCAGGAAGTAAAGTATACTTTAAAACCATTTTAAACTTCTTACTTAAGTTAGAATTTCAGTATAGGAAACGGAGAGCGGGATTATGTTTTCCGTCGGATAAAAACAAAACGACGACGTTATACAAATTATAGGGACTAGAGGGTGGACGTTTCTGATTGGTCCTAACCAATAGATAGCACAGTGTGCGGCTATCAGTGCAGATGTGAATAAATCGATCTAATGGGTAGAAAATCAATAATAGACTGAAAATTATTAGTAAGATAGTGCAGTAGGTACTTAAGTAAGAATACGTTAGATGAATGTAATTTTTACCATAAGAAGGGGAATAGTAGTGCCTCACCTCACAGAGAGCAGATTTTTGTTGATTAAAGATTGAATCTATTTCAATCTGAGTTTTGAACATAAATCCATGAAGAAATTTAGATTAAATTATAATTAACTCCAAATAGTCATGAATAAAATGAAGAATTAAATAAATTAAATGAGGCCTACAAGTAGACAATAATCGGTAATAAATTGAATAATGTTTTTGAGTATGAATTCTTAAATTGTTAGGTAACGAGTTTGTTTATTGGAATAAATTAAAATAAATTAATAAGGTAACTGTGCATAATTATAAATTAAGTTTGAAATTTTTTTTATATTTATCTGAGAACTAATTTGAGGAACCAGGAACGCCATTTTGATTACTTTATTAGCACGTAATATTTAAGCATGAGTAACATTTAATTTTATTATTTTTGTCTGGCGTAATCTATTTAAATGAACGAATATTTATTTTATTTACATGTGCGCATTTCTGAAAACATTAACAATACATTTTGTTAAGTTTAGATAACTCTTTTACTCAAACAGCATTGCCTATGAGAGATCAATTGTCAGTGATAGGGTTATGCAGAGTTTAGTTGAATTTATGGTTAATCTAGTAGAATTAAATAAAACAATTTGAATATCTTAAGTAATTAAATAAGTATTGTCAACCCTACCAAGGGCAAAGTCTAGTGTTTTATTCAGTGTCAGTAAAACTAGGGGATTATAGCTTCACAACATTACGGCTTCATTCCGTAGATATATAAATTAAAGTCATGTCAATATACTAAATGTCAAAATGTAGTTTTTGAAATAATTAACTCACTTAAAGTGAGAGTTAAAGAGAATTGCATTTTAAAAGTATTGCAGAAAACGGTATCTGAGAGTAGGAAAGGATCGCTACGCACCCCATACGAGGGGTAATAGTCTCTCCAAATTCAATCGCGATAAAATTATATTGTACAATGCTACATATACTCCAAGAAACTTCATTTGGGAGTAGGATCTCGACATATAAACTGCACGATATTCCCCGACGAGGTTAATTTTACAATATACTTTTATAAAATGCTAAATGTACTGGCCAACTCATTTTGGAGTAAAGTGTGAAGTGGTAGATATACTCCTAGTTTCAATTTGGAATTCGACATGTATTCGCTTTATAACACTGCATATACTTCCATAGTCTAAATTGAGATTACATAGCACTTTGCAGTGACTTAAACTCTTTAAAGCTACGACTATAATACGAGTCCATAAAATATGGTTATCCCGAAGGCTGCAAAGTATTTCATGATCTGATCATATACCAGAAGTCACTAGGCGTTTTGATAACGCTAGGAAATCTTGAGACGTATGCTGATACTCTCCAGTTTGTAAAGCTTATAGAGCGTAAAACTGAATAAAATGTAAGTTCTGAAAAAAACTCGCCACTGAAAAATATTAGGCATCTGAATCTTTCTAAGTATTGCCCTTCGCTTGTACTTGGTGACCCAGTAATGATAACCCGGAGCATGAGAGGACGCTAGATGCTATTAGACTGTATGACTAATTTATGAACTGTATTAATCTAGCACTTGATCTGCTATTTAAACCAAACGAACGAAGTTCTTAATTGTGTAGGATTAAATGATGTTACCGACGAAAGGAGTTACAGGAAGGAAGATAGGAAATTCGTTCGGACAAATGTTTGCCGATTGTAAACCATTAATTTCTACTATTAATCATCCGCCTATCCAAAATGCTGGGTTACCTGATGATAGCTACAGAACTATATCTGACACAAGCCACGATAACCTATATCTCTATTTTTTACTATGACTACGATATTTTTAACCGGCAAAAATCATCGACTTAAAATATAGGCAACCCAGTCTACAATAATAGATCCGATGCATATCTGTAATCCAGCCATTGAAATATTTTACAGAGGGATTAACTTATGTAAATTGAAACTATAACTAACTAACCAAAACACCCTTTGTTCAGAGCCGCATAAGAATAGCAGAATTACAGCAGTAATTAAATGTATACATATACCTTAAGAAGGAAACTTAAAATAACATTTAAAAGAAACTTCTTATTCTGTTGTTTTCTTGTTTGTTATCAAAAAATTTATCGATAACTTACCTATGTGCTGTTCGGGTATCCTCTTCTTCGGTTTATGCACAGCAGCATATGGATCTGTTTGACTACTAACACAATATTCACTCGGTCCTCCCACTCCCGTTTGAGTCTGTTGCACCAATTGCTGTTGCCTGGACGGATTATTGCTCTGTCGACTGCCCGTAATACCATAATCGGACGTATCGCGTGCAATTAATGCGCTAACTGAACTACTGCCATTCGTTGTCAAATCTGGTTGGCCGATACTACCAACACTGCCCGCTGATACAACACCTACGCCCGCCGATAATGAAGTGGGTGTAGTTGCAGGCGGTAGATGTGGATATGGTGCGTAATCATCGAGCATTTGATTCTATAAAAACATAGATTTAAAAATGTTCTAATAATTTATTATTAATTAACTTACCATTCCAGTAGCGTAACCTGCGTGGGTAATAGGATCATATCCATAAGTATTAGGTCCAATCTGTTGCTGTTGATTGATTGCATTATTAGCTGCAGCCGCCATTTTCATTTGCCATAATGAATCCTGCGAATTCACACTGCCACCATTATTGGAATTTGAATAACTATTCTCCAAGTAAGCCATATTTGACCCTAATAATTACAAAAGTAAAAATTTAAAGCAATTAGTATATGTTGTTGATGGCTAGATTCTTTGAAATGTTTAATGGTTAAAGCATGTTGTGTGTTAGACAAACTAGTTGCAAGAACTACACATGTGCACACGTAGAGTTTCATTTAAACTTCTACTCATGAAATAAAGTATAATTTAAAAACATTTTACTTAAGTTAGAATTTCAACATGGGAATTGAAGAATAGCGTTATTTCTTCCGTAGGATAAAAACAAAGCCAAAGGGATGACGTCAATTATACAAATTATGTGTAGCAGAGGGGACCCCTTTTGCTACACATAATATGTCGCTGATTGGTGATAATCAATAGCCAGTACAGTGTGCTGTTATTAGCATGGATCTGTTTGGTAATCAATAGTTAGTAAAAGCTTGGTAATCAATAGGTAGTAAAAGCATACCGTACTATACTGTACTAAGTATTTGTGAAGAAAGCAGATCGTATTGGACATGAATCCATTATGGCCTTAACTAATACTAAAGTAGGGTATTAGACAATTAAGTGAGAATACATTAACGTATAGCAAGTTATTACGGTAGGCAGAAAATAGTGGAAAGTACTAATCGCAGTGTTGGTAGGAAATTAGCTAGCCAAAGAAATGGGTAAAAGCTATACAGGGCCCACAGAAAGCGAATTTGTTGGTTAAAGACTGAACCCTTGCAGGGCAGGGAATTAAACTAAATTATCATTAATTTTTAAATCATAAATAAATTAAATTATTAAATAAGTCAGATAGTAAAGTATAGTGTTGGATAATGCTTAAATAGTTCTTTAAGCCCAAAAATAATCCAAAAATAATCGTGGCATATATGGTTGCGGCACCGGGTCGTAGGTTGTAAAATTTCTCCAAGTTTAAACGTGACAATATATAAAAAAAAATTTAACAAAAACTCACAATCAGTATTTGTTCTTCCGCCAATATCTGGATTCCCAACGTGATAGCCATAACCGTTTTGTGTGGCATAAACACTCTTTTGATCTTCCATGGTTAAACCATAATCCAATGAATGTTCAAGACCTTTATTTTCTAATCCGGTCGCTGGATAATATGGTGGAGGTGCTTGATTTTGCTATAGAAATTTTAAATAAAAATAATTAGACGTTTGATAAAACATTTTCATCTAATTATTGTAAAGAGGAAGAAATGAGAGATAACATATTTTATTGAACTTACGTCTCTTGGTGAAACCATTGTCTGTTGTCGAACTGAATCCATCTCGTAATCTTTGGCCTGCTGTGATTTCTTGGACTGATTTTTCTTACATTTACAGAATAGAAGAAATATTCCAATGAATAGTATAAACACGATGCATGAAACAACAATTGCTATTAATGTAGGCGTCGCTAAAGATGATGCTTCTTTAATATAGGCCTGACCAACTGAAAATTCAATAATATAATACAATTCAAATGTGTACATTAATAGGTAAATGCAAAATCACAGCGTAAAAACAAAGCGTGTTAAATAAAAATGCACTAGAAGGGTGTAAAGGAGAATGGAAGATCATATGGAGAAAAATGAAAATAACGGTGGAGATAAAAAACATGGCATGGCAAAGGAAAAAAACTGAGCAGCAAGAGGTATCGTCTTATATTGGTGAAATTAGACAAACGGGAAATAATGGAGCGAAAGAGACTAAAAGGATCTGGAATGATTATAGATGATGACTTGACACAAATTGAAACAGACTTAGAGAATAAAATATGGAAAAACGCGAAGGAGGTATGGGAGATAAGAGAACAAATTAACGACGCTTGTCATAGGAAACACACCGTTCTTTCCACAGGCTACATATAATAACTCAGAATTTTTCACTTTACCGAATTTAAAAGTTCCGAACATAATTCAGTGTCGGCTGTTTATGTCTTCATTTTGGCAAACACTTGCGCTCACATGTTCAACATTTTATTAAAGATTTCAAATCAGTTACACAAAAATATAAAGATCAAGATATAAGGAATTTCAAATAATAAGCATGAATCAAGCCAATCTTAGGGTATATGGCCTTCCAAAATCCATAAAGGGAAGAATTGTCCCCTTAGACCAGTTGTCAGTTATATCAATTAAAAACCATATATCCTTAAACAAAATAAAATTGGTGTTAATAAAAATACAATTATACAAGCAATCCGAAGGAAAGAAACGGATAATAAGGTACAGTAGAAGCAATGAGGAGAGACGCAAAGAAATTTAAATTGTTTCGGGGGTATAAGAGAATTAAAAACTCGATGGATAATGATGTTGTGGATATTGACTAATATTTGCGTTGACGGAATGAATTTAAACTCTGCCGAAGGACTGAAATTGGTGTCGGTGATGACCTCGTTTTAGGTCTTCTTCTCGTGTGACTCTCCATATCTTGCATCGATGTCAAGGATAATGGGAAAATCGTATGACAATAAGAGTAGAAGAAAGTGATAATTATTTGGGAATCAAAAGATTCAGCAGAAAATGTATCTCCGGATACTTAACGCAAATATGACGCATAAGCTTATGTCTATTTCAAGTATGTTTTTCACTGAAATTAGAATCCCACTGCAAACACTTGTAGGGTTTTTCGCCCTACAAGTGTTTGCATTAACAAGCTTGTGACATTTTAAATTACATTTATGTTTTAAAGTAGACTCGCATTCTAAACATTATATGGTTTATTGTCAGTATTAATAAGCCTGTGGCTATTTAATTGCGATTTTCGCCTAAAACTAGAATCACATTCTAAATACTAGTATGATTTTTTGCCCAATTTTGATTTTTATGTCTATTTAAAGTGTGTTTCACTCTGAAACTACAATCGCACTGCACACAATTGTATAGTTTTTCACTAGTATGAACAAGCTTGTGACTATTTAAATTACATTTATGTTTGAAAGTAGACTCGCATTCTAAACATTTGTATGGTTTTTGCCAGTATGAATAAGCATGTGGCTATTTAATTGCGATTTCTGCCTAAAACTATAATCCCATTGTAACCATTTGAATGGTTGATTGCCGGTATGAGTTAGTCTGTGTCTACTTATAGTATGTGTTACTCTAAAACTAGAATCGCACTGCAAACGATTGTATGGTTTGTCACCAATATGAATACGCTTGTGTCTATTTAAATTACTTTTCTCTCTGAAACTATTATGCCTAGGCAGGATATTTATGGGTTGGCGAATTCCTGCGTAGGCATATTCAAAATTGCGTGCTTCGCAAGTCGGACTTTCCTGTTAGAAATTTCCCAATAGTGGCCCAAGAGCGGCTAAAGGAGACAGAGGAGCTGTCCGCGCCATAGGTAAATATAAGAACCGGGGGATTAATGGGTTGGCGATTTAGACGGTCGACTAGTCTTTTTTCTTAATAAAATTTAAAAAAAATCATGATTGTTCTTGATCAATAGCAAAGCAAGGCTTTTCATTAATGCTGTAATAAAAAAGTACTTCCTTGTTTTTACATTTATTTATTCACTACCGGGTTCTGATCATCGTCAGGTGAAACTGCAAACGGATTACATTAATTTAAATCGGTAGTAAATAAAACAAATGTAAAAACAAGGAAGTACGTTTTTATTACAACATAAAAAAACTATATGATAGATAATTTTTTGAGGCCCTTTCATAAGCCACTGTAAATCTATGTGGTCTTGGTCTTAACAAGTCTACATTTCTGATCTATGACATAGGAATCGATAAAATCTGGTCACTCAGCATCAAACGGGACCGATGGAAAGTGTAGGTCAATGTTTTTGGCAATTTGTTGTTTAGAAGAACGATAATGTCTTGATAAATAAAAGTAAAAGAAAAGTGTGCCATTGTAGCTAGGAAAATTCTACTCACAAGAGATATTTGTCGTAAAGTCGCTGAATATGTCAAAGATATCTCGCAATAATGTGAAAAATAAAAATAAAATAGAATTTTGAAATTTCCGATAGGAAAACAACTGCTTCAAAAGATGATTGCCTTAAAGTTACCGAATATGAATGACAAAGATATCAAGAGTTTACTACTTACGTTCGGCTTCAACCCACTCTCCACAATGTTCATGATGAGTGCGTAAACAGAATTTAACACGCATGCGTGAACCGTACTCGTCATCATCCACAATTCCACCCATTCCACTATTACCAACGATCAAGGATGCATCATCTAATCCATTTCCGCCATTATCCCTACTACTGCTAGTCATATAACTACTACCTCCATTCGTACCGATACTGTTACTGCCATAGAAAATGCCTCCCGTATTTGTTCCCATCGTGTTACGTTCGCGATGATGATAGAACTGCTGTTGTTGGCCGATCGTCGCTGAACTTCCAAGTGAACGTCCTTTATGCGCACGTGATTTCAATTGGAGATCAAGATTCGTTTCTTTGTAAGTGGGTGTTAATCCGGATACAATTAAAGGTAGTGTATCTATTATCTGCAAAATAAAATCAATGATTTAATAATTATATAATTTTCACAAGCGATTTTTTATTATATTTTGTATGAAGTTTTGCTATTTGTTATCAACGTCCGATCAGTGTCACATAAGACTGTTATCAGCATGCGCTTAAGTAGATTCCACATCCAGTACATATAAGTCTCAAACTTTCGTCGCAGTTCTAATATCTGCCATCTGGTACTCGAGATGTGTGCAAGTGGATTCGTACTCATTAATAACAGAAAAATATTTATCAATCAAAAATTAGTTACCTGCCACTGTGGCAAAGGCAAATTTCCTCCGTCCAATGTTTCTACAACTGCCACAAGTGGAAGACATGTGACTGGCACATGGATTGAAAGTGCATGAGTGGATGGATCAAAAGCGACACGTTGTGGTAGTGGAATACGCTCGACACGTGTTGTAGCACCAATCTCCTTCGAATAATCACTTTGACCATGTGTATTCAATGCTTTCACCTAAACAGTAGCAATTCATAATAAATTAAAATCAATTTAATTTTTAAAAAAGGGATCAGAAAAGAACAAACTCGAAACTTTTAAATCTCAAGCCTTAGAGTACAACATTGCATATGGCAAAATTCTACCTTAAAAACGTAGCTTTGATGTTGATCCAAATGTGAAATATTGCAAGGAATATTTTGATGACAATCGGCTTCCGACCAATCAGATGACTTTGTCAGTTGACCACAACCTTCGACTAATATATTATCACTTCCAGCAACCTGTTTTGATTAAGCAAAAAGATTAAAATTTTGTAACAGTCTATAAAAGTGTTTAAACAAATTTAAAACCTGAAAACAATCCAAAACTATTTCTTTATGTAATTTATAATAATAAAAAAAATATTCTGCGATAGAAACCAAAATAATAAAAATAAATAGATAAAGTAATTGCAGAAAATCCATTAATTACCTTCTTATAACTAACAAAATATTTAGTATTGGAGAGACCGCCATTAAATCCAGGTTCCCAGTTGAGCGTAACATAATTGGGCCCTACATGGATATCTGTAACATGAGTAGGTTTCTCTGGAGCTCCTTTCTTCTGGAGACGAATTTTCACATCGGTTTTTCCAATATTATTATACACCTAAAACCATATTTAAAGAAAATGTTTATGTTCATGAGTTTTGGGCGGTCTAGTCAGAGGTATGGGCGGTGAAGAAAGGTCGAAACGTCGGCAATTTGTAGCAAATTAAGTAGCAAATGATCTAATTCCCAGTAGATTTGATTTAAATACCCAATTTATTTAGAACATTCCTTTTATGAACAAGGACTTTAATACTTCCAGTATTTTCCAGATATACAAAAATATCTGGAAAATAAGAGACAAAGTATTAAAATAGGTGGACAATTGTCAAATACATCAAATATAGTTTGAACAGTATCTACAAATGATGACTTCTAACACTAATGCTTTTTTCCAAGCTATTTTATTATGCTATTTTTCACCAATCACATTAACTCAGTTTCTGTAAATCTTGAATGTTGTCTTGTGCAGGTTTTAATGAATCATTTAGTGAGCTAATAATATTAAAATAAATGAATAACAGATGTTTCAATGAATGGACAAAAGAGAGGAAGAAAGTGTATGAAAGAATAGGATTGCTTATGGAAAGATGGTTCGAGAAAATGTGGTTCAATTTAGATCTGAAAGTGAGGAAAGGGGGAAAAGGCATTGAATAAGTGAGAGTGAAATGACAGGAGTATTTGTGGTAGAGATGAGGAAAGGTGGGACTATTGGGCGAATGTATGTTCGAGAATGAATTAGAGTGATAAAAAGGTGTTTGGCATAAGAATGTGTTTGGGAGGAGGAATAAAAGGTATAGGGATAATGGAAAGAATTATTTTGGAGAGAAGGAAGGAGGAAGGGGAAAACTTATAAATGCTCATTATTTATAAAATACATATTATTAATATACAAAATTACCTGACAATTATATTCGCCATAATCCTGCGCCTTAATATTCGATATCCTTAATACACTGATATAAATATCATTCTCTTCAGGCGTATTAGTGATAACATAATGTCCTTCCGATGAAGTTAATAAAGGCGCCAGATTAGATCCATAATACCATTTGAATTCCGGTTTTGGATACGCTTGAATCTTACATACGACTTCTGCTGTTTCACGCATATCAAATGCGACTTTATTATACTGATGAAGGATGATGGGTTTGTGTTCAATGCGCAGTTGCATCGCGGAAATTGATCGCTTTACTTCATTTTCAAATGCACAGCTATAGATTCCTCTATCTGATGGTATTAGTTCGTTACCATTAGTTCTAGCTTTACCATTAAATCGTAACGTACTTTGAACACTGTAAGCTCCATTACCAGCATCAGTCATATCATTTCTTACTTCATATAAATTAACATCAGCTGTTAGTTCTTCATCATCTTTCAGCCACTTAACGCCTGGTTTAGGTTTACCTTTAGCGCTACAAGTTATACTAAAATCCGCTGTGCCCACATGTTTAGTTTCAATGGGTTTTAATTTATATTTGAAGCTTGGCGGTTGATACACTTCAAGATTAACGGATGACATTTCGCTCAATCCTAACTCGTTAGTTGCTTGACAGTTGTAAACTCCTTCCGAACTAACATGCGCACTCGGTATGATATATTTTGTACCTGTAGCTAAAACTACAGTTTGATTGTCATTGCTTACACGAAACCATCTATATTGTGGGAGTGGCCAACCAGGAGGATTAGTCGTACATGTCAAGGTAACTGATAATCCTTCAGTTGCTATTGGTTTATCAGGTGATATTCTAGCTTTACCTGGCCGATGTCTAATTAGTAAAGCAATGGATGCATTGCCCACTTTTTCCACACGACGTATAGGCAGAGCACTGGGATTTAAATAATTAACCGCGCGGCATATATAAGTGCCGGCATGTTCAGCTGTAACGCTCGGCAAATTTAATGTATCTCCATTTTGATGAAAATCAGGTTTCCCCTCTTTCAACCATTCTATAGTTGTTGGATAGGGATTCGCACTAACATTACATTTAATCATAACAGATTCGCCTTCTTCCGCTTCTCTAGTTTTCGCTTCTAACATAATCATTGGTGCATAGAGAACATCCAAACTAATTTCTTTCTCGCCCATTTTTCCCAAATTATTGTCAGCAGTACACGTATATTTGCCGGCGTCCTGAATGCTAACGCGATGGAATTTATGATTGTGATTTGAACTAATGAAACGACCGTTGCGCGACCATCGTACACCATTCACTTTTGGTTTCGCATCGACACTGCAGATCAATGTCGCTTCTGAATCGCGTTCCACTCTTAATGGATTTTCCGGACCAACTTCCACACGTGGGAAATCTGTAACAAAAAAAATAACATTTACTTTTATTTTTATTGACGTTGGCACTAAATTTATGTTGGATTATGTATATTTAAAAATTCGTGGACGGCATCTCGATCACATCCTTCATATAATGGACGCTAAAAGCTTTGTTATTCACATAAAACAAACTCTCATTTATTTAGTTTTGAACATGCCACCTTAAAACTCTTCTATTGTATAATCACAGTTAGCCTATACATTTCATATTTGGTTCTTACTACACTAGCTGTTCGACAACACCAAAATAGTAACCTATTTTGGTGTATCAAAACATTTGTCATTTTTAAAACACATGCAGCGACGGATTTAGAGGAGAAGGTTAATTGAGGTCAAATCAGAAATTCTAACATGTCGAAATTAAAGATCAAATAGAAACGTTCGAGTCTGTTATATCTGTGATCAGTTTGAACCCCTCCAAATATTAAAATTGGGATCATCTATTGTAACATAGCATGTTACGAAAAAGGGAAAAGATGTAGAGTGTGTGGAATGGATGAAGAAACGTGGATGCATTGAATGAGAGAGTGTGGGGAGCTGCATTGGAATGAAGAGGAGTGAATGAAGGGATAGAATTGGAGGATATGCTTTGAAAAAGAGGGAAGAGGAAGGGTAATAATGGGTAGAGTGATCAATGCGGTACGGGAAAAAAAAAAGGAACATAGGAAGAGTAGGTCGAGGTAAGAGGGAGTTTGGTGAAGGTAAAAGTAGCAATATGCGAGTGGATCAGAAGGAACAAGATCAGTGGAACAGGTGGGAAGATATGGTAAAGTAGAGGCAATGAGGAGGTGACTAAAGAAGAAAGGAGCGAAGGCCCAGGAATAGGTAATGTGGAGAACATGAGAGGATAAATGAAGATGTGGCAGAGAATAGAGGAGAAAGGTCTTGGTCGATCCTTCCCTTTACATATCTTGGATGTTTTTTTGTGTTTTTTATTTGTTTTTATTTTATGTACCAGAATTATTCTAATTGTAAGTTTGAAATGTAAGGTTTCATTTTTTTGTTGTATTTATTGTAGTGTTGTATAATTATACTAATAAAGGTTATTTTATTCTATTTAAGTGCATAATCAAAGGTTAGGTTTAGTAAAACATAGCGAAAGAATAATCTAGTTACGTTTCATTACATTTTAGCTTATATAAAGAAATCTATTAATCTATTGTGCTGCTCTCCCACGGGGAAACTGGTGTATTAAAGCTCCCCATCCTACTCTTACTTATTGAAGTCCATTTAAAAAGAATTTTTCTATGTGCTCTCTCTAACAACGACGTAGCTCACATTAATTCTTCACATTTCTTCTCACTACATCGTTTTTCATGTGTTAAACGTACCAGTTCAGCCCGCAGTGTCCTAAGGTAATAGCCGGGGGCTATGCACGTGTAGAGGTTAAAAAGAGAATATAACTAATATTTTTCTTTTGGCAAGAGTATGTATTAAAATGTTTGAAGAAAATGAATTTATTTATGATCTTCTGTTTGGCTGTACATACGCCCCAACCCTATAGACTTTCGTCCCTGAAAGTCATAACTCTAACTAATAAATAATTAAATGAAACCTATAGTCCGACTCGATTGCTTTCGAAGTTTACATAGCCAACTTGTATTAGGGAATAATTAGATATATGAAATTTTATTTATTTTCTGTAACTGAAAGTGAGGGCTTACCTCAATATGCTTCCAAATATGTTAAATATACATTTAAAGTCATTGTATTGAAGGTTTTGCCATTAGGGTTATTCGAAATTAAGTGATTGTAAAGATCTGCCCATTAAATAAATAAAAAGCAATTACTATAATAAGCTTCATTCAAAGCATAGGATGAAAGATTTTTTTAAAATTTATTTCTTGTTGCAGCAGTTATTACAGATACAAAATATTGGACGACCGGATGTTAATTAATGCATAAATTAAAATACAAAATGTGCTTTCGTAAAATAAAGCCGTACGTGATTCAATATTTTCTCGCGTTCTAAAAGTTAATATTTTATCCGTGCACATGTCCTATGTGTTCCAATTCTATCTGGTGACTAGCTCTGGGATGGACGTCGGCTGAAATAACCAGACGGGTTATGAATTCCCTATGCTCCTAATGCTATTAAGTTGGAAAAATAAAATTAATATGCAAAACTTGACTGGTAAAACATGTTTCAACGCTGGGTATATTTAGAAATAAGAATCAGAGACGTATTTAACATGATGTTGATTTTGAATATAATGGTAAATATTTATCATTCAAAAGAATTGTCTTTATAAATCTACGTTTCATATTGTATCGACAAAAATGTTAGACGTATTTAGATTCTACTGTAGAGATTTTAAATATTTTAAATAATCACAGGGAATAATCTTCTTGCTTTCTATTTCTGCAATTTCTGCTTCTGTTGTTGCGATTGATACTGAAGATTGTCTCTGGTTTATCCACAAGAT
>WYDF02259183.1:0-33563 GCA_009867245.2 Adranes taylori
AGAGAAAATATTTTTTTCATATGTGGATATTTTACCAACATTTGATTCGATCCTCTTGCAATATCAAGTTATTACTACACAATATTTTCTCTCTACTTAAGACTAGTTTTCTAATTTCACCTAACTTCAGAAATTATTTCGAATGTGTTATAAAAGTCAGCTGTCAAGCATAGGTAATATTTATTTACATAAAATAAAAGCAACAAGTGTTTTTTTTTGCGAGAGGGCTTCATGCACCAGGGCTTCATGCTCCGATAAACGAACACGGCTTATATCTCAACTCAGTTGTATTCAGATCACGACTTCTGAAGTAAGAAACGATATCCTAATTTTCCGTAAGGTGTTAAACAATTAAAAGAAAATTAGAATCAAATTATTATGAAATAAAAAAACAATGAAATTCACAGCTGCAAAGCGCATGCGATCTCATAAAACCGTTAAGTGCATTAAGTGAGTAACGTAAATTTTAAATGAAATCTGATCAAATAAACTCTTAATCGCGAACATACGCAAAGTGAAGTGAGCTGAGTCACTCATTAAACTTACCGCCCCGAATACACCTTTATTCGCGAATAATAAAAGAATATACTTTTAGACTTTTCTTCTGGAGTGTGATTACCTCATTATAAATGTAGAGTTATATGAATCTATTCAAAATAAATTTTTAAGAACTTACAAAATGAAAGATATCTGAAGCTTTAATAGCCAAATATAGAGCATTTACATGTACAATATTGTAAAAGTATGTACAATAGATATGCAACTTAGTAAATGGAACTATAAATTCTTCCTACTTACTTAAGCTCATAGCATTCAATTTCCTTTCATTAATATACGGAAACATAATTTATTTAACTTAGATCCAATTACTCATTATAATTACTTTATATTACGATTAGCAAGATTAGCCAATGAATATGAGGTAGTCTACACATTAGAAAAATTTAAAAACTACCTCAAACAGAATTAATGTTAGTTCAATATCTTAACAGAATACTGCTTTTAAACATAGATATCACTTATTATCCTAATAAAATAAAATTCAATAATGGATTAACGCCTCAACATTAACACAAATACCTATAGGTTATGCATGGAAATTCGAAGTATGTATCATACGTTATTTGTATTTATGTTTACATTTCTATTTATATTCTATAATCGTAATTTTATATATAATGATATGTGTGTTTTCATGAGTGTTGAGGTCACTCGGCATGTAATGTACTCGGCATCCTATATATAATATTAATTTATGATATACTATATATAATAATCATACTAAAAATGTGAATCTTCACAATGTATGTAAATTTTATACGTGTACTTAATGGGGATTCCCCGTTAATAAATAAATACTGGTTTTAAATGAAGTATTTACACCTTTCTCGTATAACCTTAAATGCATTTCATTTATTTGGAGAATACTCAACTAAGATATACCCCACCCGGGAATTATCCCCGGGTGGGATGATTTTTTCAAGACACATATTCATATTAAATTTCAGAAAACATTTACTCTATATATAATATCAATTAATTTATTATATACTGTATATAATCATACTCAAAATGTGAATCTTCACAATGTATAAATTTTATACTTGTACTTAATGAGGGTTACCCGTTAATAAATAAATACTACTTTTAAATGAGGAATTTCCACGTTTCTCGCATCACCTTAAATGCATTTTTTAATTTGTAGTATACCCAACTAAGATTTTATTGATTTTAATAATTATTAATAATTCTTTTATAATTATTTGTGAATATCAGTGTATTGTTTGTTGCACGTTAGTAAAAAAATGTAAATATTTAAGTAAAACGCTAACATTTGGCATACCTGGTTCTTGAAACGTTTTTGCGACGTTGACAATTTTAAAAATAATACAGCACATACTAAGATTTACTCATATGAATTAAAAATCATTCATAAAAAAGTCGCGCCTCATGCACATTTACTTTATGATAATAGGTCATAACTACTTTATGATTTATTAGCTGAACACGTATAGTGGTTGTTACCAAAATCCATTTGTCTTTATATGTATAGCCTTTGAAATTGAAATAAATATAAACGGCCGGCATAGATAATAATGCGCGGTTCCTTGGATCGCGAAATTGGTTACGTTTCATATGATTTAGTAAGCTTTCCATTAGATATTTTCACTCCAGAAATGGCCACATCACAGCTTTTTTGGCCTTTTCACCAAGTATTTGTGTGAGAAAACTTCAGATTGAGCTATCCATATATGAGTGAAGACTATATGGGAATACCCATGGCTATGAGAATATATTTACGTACATCTGTAATGGTGAAGGAGTGCTTCACAATATGCCACTGCATTTAAAAATCTTAACGATGTGCGATGTCACATATGACAGCGTAACAAAAATTAATAGCAATAGTCAGTAGAGGATTCAAGAAGGGAAGTCAAATCAAGTTTTCAGGTATCAGGTTTTTCATATCTATGCAGATTAAACACATCCCAAAATTGAAGTGAGCCTCTCCAGCATTACAACCTGGGCCCGCCATTGACAAACTATAGTTAAGCCAGTAAAATTCTTTGCATGTTTAGTCTAAGCTGCAGTGAAATTTAAGATATAAAAACGTATATTCAGACAAGTGTTAAGTTAAACCCCTCACGTTGGTATAATTTAAAACTAATTAAGGAGGCTACCAGCATACATAAAACTATACGGCGTGTTACTACAACAATTTTATTGGCCAAAATTGGATGGGTATATTTAACCGCTCAATCTGTTGAAATAAAGGTTTGTTACTGTGATGTTACATTATATTTATCTAGCTTGTACAGAAACGAAGATATTTAAATAATGAAAATGTTTTATTGTATTACTTAAAGATCTATATATGTAACTATTTACTATTAATTAGCTGAGTTAATAAATTTTCAAACCACCGATTGATGATATGTAACACCCAATTAGCTTAAAAAACCAAGCAGGGTAGATGCGCATTTCTGGCATATGTATTTATCCGTCCCCAATACCCTCTTCATCAGTGCATCATTGTCTAACGATTTTCATTGTCTATCACTGCACGACGCCTGGCCCATTCAAAGTATTTTAAAATTTTCCAGCGATGTGTAACAATTACAGAGTTCTTACAAGAAAACGAAAGTCAAAACCCAAGTGAGATAAACCAGTAGGTGTTATTCCACCTCAACAACCGAAATGGAATTATATTTATAAGAACTTTAACAATCATAGTCTCTTAATATTAACCCCTCCGCCCCGTTTAATTCGTCTCCCTTAAATAGGTAGGTGGTTTGAAAATTGATTAACTCATCTAATTAATAATAAATAATTATATACGTCTTTAAGTAATACTATCATACATTTTCATTATACCATTGGCGTGTGAAAAGCTGATACTAGAGATGAATTAAGAGGTTTAATATTATGAAACTTATATAACGTAAATAGAAGATTTTAAAATAGTTTGAATGTGTCAGGGATGGTGAAGTGATCAAAGTCGTTAGACTTTGAATTATACACTGAAGAAGAGGGTAACTCATCTAATTAATAAAGATATTTTAAATAATGCTATTTTCAATAACCCAGATGTTAAAGAAAAGTGTTTCAAGTAAAATCGAGAATTTTAAATAAATAAAAATTATAGACCTGTTCATTACAGTCTTTTAGATGAAATTCTTACATATACCAATACTCACAGAGACAAGTTTAAATAAGCACTCTGGGTTCATGGAGCTCAAATGTCTAGGTACATACATCGCTAGAAGACGACAGATAGTAAAATGTCAAACAATAATTAAATTGTGTATCATTTATTAAAAAATACAAAATATAGGAATCTAATAACACTTAGTATAATAACAAATAAAATAAATGAAAGATGACAATGGAAGTTTCATTATCATTTTATCTGTTTGTCTTCTAGTTAGCTTATTCTTGAAATAAATATTCAACAAAAAACATTTACTTATGAGGACTTCTAACAGTATATTAAAAATGAAAGTTCAACAAGTCATCATACATAAATTTCACGTCTTTCAATAAAGTGAGCAGAGAAAAATGGATAAGTGATCAATTATAAAGTAGAAGAAATACTCACAGAACTTTCAAATTTAACAGATGAACAATTAAATGGAAAATGTCTCTCGAAATGCATTTAAAAGATAGAAAAATGTACTCTTTTTGTTGTCAAATGCCGCTAGTACTATCTCCTACCGCATCGATCGATGTAAAGTGTGAAACCGCCTTTAAAGCTTGTCTTGGATTTATATTATATAAAAGATGTGTTTCGCCCTAGAACATTAATATAAATAATTTAATTACTTAAATTTGAAGTACATATTTTTCGATAACGTGATGTAGTTCTTGAGCATATTTTAAAAATTATTATAAATAAAATTGTGATTTGTTAAAATTGAAATTGTTGTCTATTGTGATTTGCTGTGAACGATTTTAAAGTTTGGTTATAGTAACTTCCATGTGCTAATTCTAAAAACGAAGCCGATATAGTTGTAGCACATTGCGATTCAATCGAATTTTATATACTTAATTTTTATTTATTTCGTCTATCTTTTGCAAAGTATGTTATTGGTTAGATAGATTCTATGCTCTTAACAACTTTTGCGAATTCATTCATTAAGGCCCGTTTACATGCGAAATTGGCTTTTTAGTTAAACTTATTTTAACTTTTTAGCGAGAAAACATATAATTATAAGTTTTACCAGTCATGTACTTAATATAAATTTAAATTAATTAAATGAGAGCTCAAGTACTTAAAAAAATTATAAGTGACAATAGCCTATACTCAAAGTACTATATTCATATCACATAAATACATACTAATAGATTTATTTCTGGGCTGCTTATCGAGAAAACACCACCATTAAATAATCTTTGCGATATGGACAGACCACTCAGGACGTAACAGGTATGATAAAGATCAGTTGGTCGACCAGGTTTATCAATGAGTCCACCATTTTTATACTGGCAACAGATCAAAATGTATTCTTGTAAAGCACCTTGATCAAATAGTAAAGTATCAAGTGTTGGGTCTTCTAAAAAATAAAAGATTACAATCATTTATTTACTTAGAAAGTTTTACAACACATAAATGTGTCATGATTAATATATAAATCGAAATGTACATACATAGGTACTATATTCTGCAACATAAACGACAAAAATTTTAACACTACGCAAATGAATGCACTCCTCTAGAAGAATATTTTAGAGACATGAAATTCTCTTATAAACCTAATTTCTCCCTGTCAGTTTCACAGTACGTCTTTTCCAACGCTCTCGTGAAATTTATCATATAAGCATACAATGGCGTTGATTAACACCGCAATATCTCTCAACTAGCCACCTGAACGCCAAACAGAAACCAAGACTTTTTAGAATCCAAACTAAGTCAATCAGATGCATTCCTCTAATCTCCTGTACACTCTACTATAAATTACTCTCAGAAATTACTATAAGTAACTCATTAAGCCAATTATACGTAAATCGCTGCGTATCTGTGGTCTCGTGGTGTTAGGTATAGAAACAAAAGACTTTTTCTTTTTCGGCCAGTCTGCTAACATCTTCCTTGTGCCGTTTATTTTAGGGGTTATTTCTGCCCATAAAAAGTTCAACACATCCATTCCGTCTTTTCAGTATTCCATCTAGGTGAACGTCCCTCCTTGTCTTATTTGTCTAATTTTCTTTTTATCCTGTCTGTATCCTCCGCTGCATAGTGATTTTTGTAGTCTCTCTTCGTTGTCATACAATCTAGCACCTCAAATGTCATTTTATTACATTTCTTTTGAATTATTTCGTTCGGATGTAAACTGTGGTACGTTTTTGTTTGACAGTTCTGTTATTTTTTTGATAAGTTAGTAATCCATCCTGGAGAATTCTCTGTTTTTATGTATTTTCTTACAGTATAATTAAATTCCTGCCACCAACAGCTTAAAATCCTTGTTGATATCAGCTTCTGGGGTCCTTATATACCAAAATGCGGTCCTATTTTATAGGTGAACGACCACTTACTATAGGTAATTGATAGGGTTATTCTTAATGGATTTCCAAGTGTAAAGACAACGTTTAGAGAACTGAAAAGTGTCTACAATTTTTAAGTAGTTCTCTAAAGCGAATAAGTCTCATCTGTCATTTCGTAGACGAAATTCTTCGAGTATATTCACCTCTTTCTTTCCATGTCCAAAAACATTTAATCCACATCAATACCATTATTTCACTCTTTTTGCATACCTTTAGCATTTCTTGGAATATTCACTACATTACACAGTCCAACAACAGTCAGTCGTACTGAGGCAATCAGATTTGTGACAATACTGTAATAATGACAAATATTATTACTTAACACCAAATTTAGTTCTCGGAAGAAAGGGTTAGCATTTTCTGCCCTGGGAAGTAAAAATAAATAAAACAGATATTGGAAAAAATTATATACCTTTGGCAATTAGTTGCGAAATCAATGCTATAGCGCCACCTTGCCAGAACGAATAACAACCATCAACCAATTTATTTGTTCTACCCTGGAAACCGCCTTCATACCTCATTTGACGATTAACCATCCATCGCTGTACAAAAAAGAAGTAAACCAACGCCATTTGTGAGTTATATATTTCGAAACTTACCAAAAGAGATTGAAAATCGCACAAATGCGTTTTTCTGAGTAGAACCAATGACGCCAAGCCACAGTAAGTGTAACCACCATGTGCTTCCATTCCAGGACATCCGGAAAATCCGCCTTCGTAAGTCTGGCAGCTAAATTGTTTTTCAAAATTTAAAAACATACTATATATAAATGTTTACAAAAGTAGCTACAAGAATTAAATGATTTAATTTTAGTTCCAATATATTGCTCCTTTATTTGATTACAGATGACATACCTGATCACCCATTCCGAAGTACCTCTAAATAGTTCATCACAAGCAATGTTCGTAAGGGTGGCAACAGCTAAGGCACAATAAACACCTCGTATATCCACTTCGCCATTAACATGCATACAAAATGCTCCTTCAGGGGTTTTAATGTTCCATAAGAATTTCTTCAGACTTTTTCTGAAAATGTAAAATACAAAATAAATTAATTTTGTATTCAATGTGAACAAATAATACAGTTCAACGAAAAAAATCATCTAAATAAGGTTACGACTTAAATTTATAAATGATAAAATAACATTTTTTTACATCATAAAGTGAAATTCAAGACCACGGATTATTTTAAAGAAAATAAACTGTAGTTATTGTGCAGACATTAGTTAAAATCAAGGAATATGTGCATTTTTACTAAGGACGTTCTCCATAAGAAGTTAGAACTGCTATAATAGAAGTTAGACTGTAATTCGATAAGAAAACAGTAAATAAAAATAGATTGAATGGTGGTAAATAAGAATAAAGTTTGAGATACTTGAGACACAAATATTTGAATTTGTTTAAATAAATAAAGTTATTTAAATAAAAAATAAATATTGTAAACCATTCAATTAACTAACTTAATTTCAAGTTCATTAAGTCGCTACTACGATTAGTGTAATTAAATATAAGTCTTAGACTCGGCCTGATAGCCCTTTATAACTTGTTCGCAATAAATATATGTTATTCTTATTATTAAATATATTTGATAAAAAAAAAAAGATTTTGTTTTCTTAAAGCTAAGCTAATATACTAATTACTAAAAACTTATCATTATAACTATACATTATATCATTAAAAATCGTTATAGGCTTGAAAGATCGATCAAAATTTAAACTGAGTAAATTAAATAGAATAAAAGAAATAAAATTAGTTTTATAAAATTATGTTTACTATCATAACATAAAATTAAATTAGTTTTATGCAAAGAACATTTTGAAGTAGTAACTTTGAAAACAAGGGCAGTAATTGAGAAAATGAGGATTGTATGGGAAAGAAAGTTTGCTGAGTCAGTGAGAATGAGGATGAAGATGATGGAGGTTTGTGAGAATTGTATTATGATGTACGGGGCGGAAGTATGGGAGGTGGAATAAAGAGAGAAGATGGAAAGAATGCAAGTGGGATGCTTAAAACTGATGCGGAGATAAGAAAGGAGTGAGATAGTTATGCAGGAGATGGGAAAATTCAAATGTTCGAAAGATGGAGTGAAAAAACGGTAAAGTTTGAAGGGGAGGTATTGAAGGAGGAAGAGTTCAGTTTGGTTAGGGAAGTATACATGGAGTGAATGCTGAAAGCAGATTATGAAAGATGTGAGAATGGATGGATTAAGAGTAGAATGAAGGTTAATATGAGAATCGGATGGTCAACTGACAGATGGTTGGAGAAGACGATGGGAGGGGAGCAGATTATGGAAAGGATGAAAGATGTAGAAAGGCAAGATAGTTATAGATGTATAGGTAAAAGTAGATATAATGTAGGTATATGAGGTATATAAAGTAGGTATATGAGGTAGGTATATAAATGTATGTATACGAGGCTAAATGAAGACGAAGGAATGGTTACATATCTATTACCAGGAATGAGTATGAAAGATAAAAAAATAATTGCTAGGTTTCGATGTGGGAAGGAGGAGAGAGGAAATAAGTACTGGATGAGAGATACAGAAAGAGTGTGTAGGATTTGTGTAATAAAAGAGGAAAAATGGAATCACTGGTTCAAGGAATGTGAGGGAATTGGATTGAATGAAAAAGAAAGAGAGAAACCTGGAGGGTAAGTTTAGGGCAGGAGGGTATAGGATTAGAAATAATGAAGATAGTTAGGAGTGAAATACATAAGAGAAATGGGTAAGGGGTGGCAGGTGGAAGATGTTGTACGGAAATGAAGGGGAGGGAAATGTTATACGGAAATAGAATTACATTCGGTATAACATATGTCTTATCAGTTTGAACCCCAACTCCAAAATAATAACGTGGATTCGGCACCGACATTTATTAAAATCACTAGCATCGTCCTGCTTTACTTTAGATTTAGGGTCAAAATATTGTCTCTAAAATGTACTGTCTATATTGTTATTATTATTGGGTAACTTAAGGATAATAAAACTGGTCTATTTTCAACAAAGAAAAGTTAATATCCAAGTAAACGTATTTGCATCTTTTAATATTAGAATAACCTGTTGATAGTATCGTAAGCTCTTTGAGTTCCAATAACACACAGAGCATTCACAGCAGCGTATGTAGTAGCTATATGGGGGTACTGGCCTGGCCCACCTCCAAAACCTCCATTAGGATGCTGGCATCTAAAATCAGACGAGTTATTTCCATATCCCTATTTCTCAAACTATATAAAATAGATGAAATTCAAATAAAACATATTGTAATAAAAGATTTTACTTGATTGCTTACTTTTCCAAAAATGTTGTTATCTTTTCAGTTTCATAATTTTTAAGTTCATAGCCAAGCAGGGAAAGACTATGTAGACCCCAATAACATAGCCATGTACGACTGGCATCTAAAACCTACGTTAAACTATATTATATTTTATATAAAAAAATTTATTAAATGAACAAACCGAATATCCGATTGATAAATAATTTAGACTTCGTTTTATATGCTCTATGTGGATGGCTCTAATCAATCTTGGCTGCCCTTTGTCTATAAGACTTAATGAAAAAAATTTATGAAAAATTGCCTTTATAGTTGTCTCTACTTTTTTCTGCAATATATTTCATATTAAGATTATAAAACGTTTATAAATTTTTAATGAATGTAATATACTTGTTGTTCAGAAGTGACTTGTAATACACCTTCATCATTGAATAAATCTTTTTCTAATTCTGCAATATCTCTTAAATAGCGAATCGCCATTGTTCCTAATTAATAGTTATTAACATTTTTATGTCAAAAAAAGTCTGAAATTAACGTTTAAAAATAAAACAATACACTCCACAGCTGATACCTAATATTTCCCCTGTAATTTACTGAACCAATGAATTTATCAACCAAGCAATTTGTGCTGCTAGAGATGGTTAGTAAGTAGTGGACCTGTTATTTAACAACAGGTTATGATTTTGTATTATGATTTCATTACGAATGATTTTGTATATGCGACAGTAATGAGTAAATGGTGATAAGGAGAGTATAGATTGACTGTGGTGGGGGATTTACTATCATAGTAAAGTATTTAGATACGTTTAGCACTCATGCGTAGGGTTGTTTTAACTGCACTGGCGGGGTTACATTACATTGTCGCTTTAGAACTTGTATAGGACGGTTTCGGACAGGGTCTGTTATTCAAAATGTTTGCTAAATATTTCCTAGTTCTTTTTATATTTACCGTTTCTTTACTCAACAGATTGCATCATCACATAAGTGCAATATTTTCTGAACTACCACAATAACTATTTCTAGTATACCTATCGAACCTATGACCGAAATAAAAACTAGCTCACTCGAAGAGGTCTGCTCTCATTGCTTTTTTGTGGTTTGAGTGTAAATACTAATAAAATAAATTTCGATTTTTAGGGTTGGATTTGCCTAGCACTCAAGCGTCAACAAGTCTAGTTTTATAAAAGACTAGCTAAACCTGACCACGCTACGATGTGGCTCAGTTTGATATGAAATGCATTGGAAAGTTAACCCAAATCCCTAACCCCTAACCCTAATATAAACGCACGCGCACATTCGAATGCAACATTGTGTCAAAATTTCAAGAATATGTGTTCCAGTATTCCCGCATTAAGTATATAAGAACACTCGCGTATTCAAATGCAACTTTGTGTCAAAATTTTAAGAATATGTGTTCCCGTATTCCCTGTTCCCGCATTGTAAGTATATATTCTTCCTATTGGGGTAAATGCAACGTTGTGTCAAAATTTTAAGCCAATCGATCGAGTGCAGGCTGAATTTTTATATATAAGTTGACCTTTAAAAGTTTTTTATCGTGGGTTGCCACGAGACATTTCATGAGACACGGATTTAAGATTGATCAGGCTCTAAGCTAAATCATTATGAAGGTAATATTATTAGGGGTGACATATGTGACCATTTTGTGCCTTGAAAGCCCTTTTGCGTGTAAGGTCCTGAGCTGCAGCCTTTTCAACGTATTGGCAATGATATAACGAACCTTACTTTAGATTCATGGATTAAGAGTATTTTCATTTAGCATTCTATAACTTTTTTAGTATATTTGTATAATTTATTTTTTAAGCTTTTCTATATCTACTTTGTAAAGAATTATAGATGTACTGTAAATTCTAAATAAACGAATTACATATTTTGTAAAAATCTATCTACTTCTTGCACAGTTCACGTATATATATATATATATATATATATATATATATTTCATGCAGCAGTGGGGTGCCCCCTATAAGTACAACCTAATGTTATGAAATATATGATCTATATAGTTATCATTGGTTATCATATTGTTTCCTACAAGACCAAATGAGGTCAAAATATGTTTATTTTAATTAATCAATTTAGTATGAATACAGTAATTATTTTAAGCTGCAAATAAAATGATAAGCACTTCGATTAGATGAAGTACATGACATGCAGTCAGATCCGCAATTAGGTGTTTCATAGGTGAAAAATATTTATTATAATTTATTTCTCTTGATATACAAAGGATCGCTGATATAGTTAATTGAGAAAAATGTCTGTAAATATTGATTGTTGTAATATACTTATTTATAGTCTGCCTATTTCCGCCACATAGGCTAATCACCGACTATGTGTTTTAATGTCTACGCTTATAGGTAGGGTATCAGATAATTTCGACTTTACCAACCTTTATTGATGAACTCGTAAAAAGATATTTATAGTGCGTGCCAAGCCGCACGGACCAGACTGAAGTTTTACATCTTCCCCTATAATTTATCAAATTAAATAAAACATTCAAAGTATGACAACATTGAAAATATTAATCAGTCATTTAACTCAAATAGAGCGTTTTGAACCATTTAGATTAGTTGACCGTTAACATAAGAGAGGCGCTGCACACTAAAATTTACAAAGTTCCTATAATTTGAAAAGGGAATATTTTTTTCACAGGTACTTTACACTATTTACTCCTTTTTACGTATTTCAAGAATTTATTGTATATTATAATTTAATATCAAATTTCTTTAACTTTAAGTGCATATTCATCACATATATTTAGAACATCGTGTTGTGCGTGTCATGTTTTGATACTAGTGCATTATTATAGTGTTTCAATTTATAAATACCTATTGCACAATACCTATAACAGTACGCAATATGTTTCCGTGTGTTGTTTAAAAAAAATAGATATTCATTATAACATACACAAAAGAAGCGAAATTGTTCAAAATTTGCCTCAATATTGCTAATAACGGAGAGGTATTTCAATTGATTCAACGACTATGATGCCAATACTTGTCTATATAAGACAGTTTATTCCTTATAAGGTAAGAGAATTTATTTGTTATAAATTTTTATTGATAAACTTTGTGTTAGTACATATATAAGTAAAGAAGGGCACACAAATCTAATAAGATTTTTATTTTATTTTGGATCTTTAAAAGTAGGACATTTAAAAACTAGCGGCGGTGGCAGATGAGAGAGGGGGTGCAATCTATCTGTTTTAAAAAGACTTGTAACACTTGTAAAACTTGTGGTTTTTAACAACTTATCTTCAATAAATCTGCTAATATTTGTTGGTTTTCAAATATGAAGTAAGATCCTTATTGTTCTTAAATTTTTCCTGACTTATTTAAACTTGCTAAAAAGTAATACCATTAAAATTTATACCAAAAATACAAAGGTTCGAAAATTATAAATAGGTATAAACGCTCCAAGATGTTTTCATTTAATTACAAACTTGTTTGAAATTGAGTATCACCTGCAATGTACCCTACATATTCTTTCTTCAGAATATGTAGGTTTCTTTCTTCAGTTCGTTAGTGACAATCGACCGCTAACTGGACTATGAAAATATGCGGCTCTACAACATTGATTAAGAGAAAAGCTCGCTTTTTCCAAAACGAAACTGCTTAGTTTAATATTTTGTGTAGTGAATTTTATATCTACTCGTACTTGCTGTAGTTAAATATATCTGTAAGTACATTATTTGATCATTTATATATAAAATTGAGAAAGATCAAAGTGTCCTTTGATTTTCTTTAAAATATAAATTAGTTAAAGATTGCTAAATTTCTGAACTTATTAGTCTTGTGAACTTAAGTATTCGTAGATAGATAAATGTATAACCCTAAAAGAACAAAATACTTGTCCAGAGGCTCTCCATGAATTTAAAGCGCCGTTGTGCAAACTATAAACCATGCCCTCCCTCTGTCTTAGCATAAAGATAAATTCTGTTTAATTTAAAAGAATCGTACAAATAATTTTCTTAAAAAAAAATTCAAAATATGTAGTTCTTTTTATATATTTGTTTGCTAAGTAATTTTTTTTAAATACTTATCAACAATCACCATCAATTAAATATACAAATATGTAATCGAAATGCCGCCCCCCGAATAGCCGTTCTTGTGCGGTGCACAGTCTTCTTACTTTTGCGCGGTGGCTGGTACTGTCCTTCGTACAGCATAATCACATCATATGTATCAGTTTGTTAATATAATTATAATTAATTTGATTAATATGCGTCTAGTGAATATTTTATTTACTAAATACTGTTTACTAATATTGTGTTTTATTTACTACATACTAATAATAACATTGTACTGAGAAAACCTATTGTATTTTAAAAATACCAATAAATAAACTACTAATAAGTGTCCGTTTTCTTGTTTTCAACATTGTTTATATAGAATTATCTACCAAAGTTTTAAGTTCTTCTTCATGTATTAATTACACAATATTTAGCGTATGTTTCGGATAATTGTCTTTTTAAATTACAATGTCATATTCATGCTTCATGCTTTATTTTTGCGAGTTATTTTTTTTTAAATAAAAACATCGTATATCTATTCTTATTAGGCTCAATTTTATTTATAATATCTAAAATTAGCTTTTAAAATTATTCAAAAGTTTGCAAAAATTAGACATATAAATAAAAGATTTGATTTTGAAATTTAAAATGAAATTAGGAACATATGAATTACTATTCAATTAAACTGAAATAGGATTAAAAATTTGTGGACAGCACGTTAGTAAATATAATTTTATAATAAATTTAAAAATAACAAATAGTGCAATCTATCGGAGAATTATCTTTAGGATAGTTGAGCGTTAACCCGCTAGATGGCGAAAGGATAAGGGTCCATTCTATTACATGGGAGTTAGTCACTATATTATCTATGATATTCATCTGCCGCTCTCTTTTATTGCTCCTAAGAAGCACTGAGCATTTCAGTGCATGAAACACCCGTTTTTTACAAGGGCGTCGTACACTCAGGATTAATATTTTAGGTGATTCAGGTCAGAGGCTTGAAGCTCCTGGCAAATCACAAAACCACAATACCTTGTCAACATGTCACTGTCTCTTTTAATTAGACGCAATCTTCTCTTCATTTAAGACAATTAACTAATGGCTGCTATTTAATTACAGAAATTTTATTGTATGAATGTGTTTTAAAATCAGATGTCAATATAGGTTAAGTACTTTAATTTCACAACAAAAACGTCAAGTGTTTTATAAGGTCTGAGAATCACGGAGTAACACAAAGCTTCACGCACCGATAAAACTATTATAACATACTTATAAAAATAGAATGAAAGTAATAGTTCAGATTATAGCCTTCCGATATTTCAATAATCTCTTTATTGTGTTATAGTCCTACAGGAATACACTCTTCACAAATGATATAGTATAATATGGTAGTAATATTAATGACGTATCTCTAAAGTGTACAATATGAACAATTGCAAATAATGTTAGTCAAAACTACTATCTACAGAGCCATATAGAAAATAATAATATATAACACATACTACCAAACTACTAAAGTGCAGCAGGAAAGACAGGTCAGACTCTGAAACTAGAAGTGTTTTAGGCAAACTCGAACCAGCTACCAGCTCAATTTAAAACACCACGTAAAGCGAGCTATAGGGGGCCCAATTATCATCCAAAAAACCTTTTTTTGGTAAATAAAAAAAAATTGGGTGAAACAGTTATCTTTTGCGGGGACCCAATTTTCCGGGAGGGGCCAATTTTGAAGTTCCGACACTCGGGAAGATAAAATCAAATACAATTGGCCTTATAATTTCAAATTAGATTATTGATTGAGCATTAGTGCTGCGAACTTTGAAAAAAAAAGAAATAATCTAATTAGCATAAACAAAACCCTTAAATTGTTTTGAATATAGGATTTACATCAGGGCAAATTTATTTATAAAAGAATATCTTTCAATTAATAAAGTTTATACCGCATAGTTAATTTTTAACGATGATTTATTTAAATAATGGAAACTAATAATAAACCTGGCCGTAACAATTTCGATCATAAGATGAAACCTGCCGAAATTACAAAAAGAACTATCAACCTTCGATTGAAATTGTCAGCTTTATTTTTGCAAATTAAACAATATCTCCAACTAGAAACAATATCTCTTGACTCAAGCCCCCAAAATAATTTTCTGCGTGTACAAATAATACGAAACAAATATATGAAATACTAAACGTTTTGTAGAAAATAAATAATTGTAAGCCGATACTGTAATCTGTTTTATATTTATAACATTGTTTATTTAGTAGGTATGATATATAAATCAACTTGTTTTTGGATTGTTTGTGCATGCGCAAGTCTGTCTTTTTTTATTATTGTTAAATTATGCTCATTTCCATTAATTTAATATTAAAAATGTAAAAAAAGAATACTCAAATCACTTGATGTTATTAATAAGTTGTTTATGTCTATGCATTTTATGACTATGTAATAAATAACTATTGCATTTATTGAATGGATTCAGTTCTAATGTAAGTGTGATACATTAGTTATTATAATTATTATGTATTATAGTTTACATTTTTCCTATTTAATTTAAAGCTATTATCACTATATTTTTCCTTTCAGTTTTCAAAGGTTAAGTGTTGATGCTTTCAAACGGTTTAAGAATGGAGAAATTAACGTATTCGTCAGATGAATTTGAAGTTAGTTATGATTCTATATTTTTGTTAGTTTGTCTAGATTTGAGATTTAATTGTAACTTATTAGCAACCCTTTATTTAAATTGTGTAACATTTTTGCATCTTGAATAAGTTAACACGCTTGAATTGTGATTAGAACTGAATTGGCAAGAGAAACGAAAAACGGGCAGTGAATTTAATTTTAAATTCTGTGTTTTCTAATATGAAATAAAAGACACATAAAAAATTAATGAATTTTTGGAATGAAAAAATTCATAAAAAATTAATGAATTTTTGGTGTTATGGAAGAATTTCAAGGAAAGAAATTCAACATCAACATGAACGTGAAAAGAAATTAACAATAAGCCCTTTATCCGTTCTTCACCATACCGTTCAAAGTAACACACAATTCCTATAGTTTTATTTTAATATGAAAATAATCCACGATACCAAGTATATATACTAATTTAATTATTATGATTTTTATAACATTTTGAAGATTTTACTTTAATTAATTTGAAAATACCAAAGGACTTTTCAAAACGCGATGTATATTTCTCTATTAAAACATCATTACTTTATTTTCTTATAATTTAGAAACAAGTTTACTATTTGGTGCTCTTTTCTTCATGTACCAAGTGTAACCGCAAGCGAAAAATGGTAAACGTTGGGTGTAGGAACGAAACCACACATGGACAAAAATTTTTTCGATCCTGTGCATTAATGGCAAAAAGTTATTATTTTCTTTCATTACATTACAAAAGATAAAGTAACGTAAAAAATAAATATACATTTTAAAACCTGAAATTGATGGAATTATCTAAGCTTTGCATACTTACGTCTGTGCGCGATATAAAATAAAATATATGACAGCGAGACGCTAGCAAACTATTTATTGCGTGCTGAAATTATAAATATAAACTAATAAATTTAGTATAGACTAGAATTTTTTTAATAACATGTCTACTGATGGACGCGCAAAGAAATACGAGGAGGAATTAACACTAGGCTCTTTATCTGTTCTTCATCACTCCGTTCAAAGTAATACACAACTTTTAATCGGATGTCGCAACAGCAAGAAACTGATCGGAAAGCTGAAATCATTCGATAGACACATGAATATGGTATTGATTGACGTTCCTGAAATGTGGGTGCACAATTCGCGTGGCAGCAAGCAAAAGAAAAGTCTTAGTAAAGATGGATATATTTCTAAATTATTTCTTAGAGGCAATTGCATAATATTAGTGTTACTGTTTGTCATTTACGGAATTTATTAATAAAATGAAATGCATTTAAATAGCTAATTTTTATATTTTAGGAAGATGGAGAATTACTGGAAGATCCTCTGTGTAACCCAAATAATCCTCAAGTCATACATTTTGAGGATATTACTTCGGCAGCATTTAAAATTAAATCAGGAATTGTTTCTACACCATGTATTGTAAGTATAATTTATATGCGAAATACACAATTTTAAGACAGATTATCTAGGTGCTTAATAGTTTGATGTATGTATAAAATTGAGATACCTGACCCCTACCCTTTGATATAGGATATAAGATATAGGATTCATGTTTTAAGAATTTTTTCTATTTCACCTTAATACGTCTCTTGTATTGAAATTATTGCACTTCGTTAATACGCAATTAAAACATAAGGGAATAACCGAGTTTAAAAAACTCTCATGTCAGCATCGGAGTAACTTGACCTTAAACATTTTTTTCTACCCTAAATATCTCGATTCCTATGAAAGTTGGAAAAATGAAACTTGGGAAGCTCATGTAAGTCTAAGAGACCTCAATTGTATCACTGTGAGCAATTGAATATAGTGAACCAATTTTGAACCATAAATATGTTTTCAAAAAACTTTTTAGTAACCTCCTGTATAGTTGTATGGATTTTAATAGCCCTTGTAATTCTGTTTAAAATGATACCACAAATGATAGGTCTTATAGTTTCAAAGATATTACCCTTAATAACTTAAAATTTCTTCCACAACTTGTCATGGCTACTGACATTCAACAGTCATATGTACATGTAAGGACTAAGTAATACCACATATATGCGAAGTTACATAAAAAAATACTTTACGTTGTATTAGAGATATAAACTGCTTTTGCAATTGAATAAATATTGTTATCAGTGGCGGGTGCATATTATAATTTTGTGAGGGGTTCAAAATGATTATTTTATTCAGAAATTCAGTTTAATAATTAGAAGACTGAAATTTTGCTCGCATATATTATATTATGCGTCGAATGAAAGTAGTGTCATTCCTGCAAGTGGTATAGTACGCGACGTTGTCACATTTAAAATTTTACAAACTTTAGGATGTATTTAAGGAACTAAAGATAGGACACTTGAATAAACTTAATTATATAAGCTACCAAAAGCTTGTTCAGTTTTATTTGAAACAGTCTTTTCTAAAATTACAGTTTAACATAAATACAGGTTTTTTTTGTAAACTTTGCAATCCATTTACTTAAGACTGGCTATTGTACTACAGTAAATATCTCGGTTCCTATGAAAGGAGAAAAATAAAACTAGGAGAACAAGCGTAAGACCCGGGTACCTCAATTTTACGCAAAGCGGACACGAAGAAAAAGTGACTTAAAAGCGGTAGTGGGGAAAACTTAAGTCGCAATCGGCAGCAGACCCCGACAAAGCGGACGAATTGTTAAGACCATGGCAGTCTGGCGTGCGAAGCGTGCTCTTTTGAGAAATTAGCCGAAAAGAGAGTCGAGAGGGGTCGTAGGCCATGGCAATTCGCCCAGCGGAGCTATCCGCGCCGTAGGCGTATACGGAAAAAGGTCCCCGTAATAGAGAGCGGCCGTAGGCCGCGACAGCTAAGCTGTCCGCGCCGTAGGCAAATATGATGACAAATAGGATATTCAATGGTAGGGCGTTTTATAGATTAGACTAATGTTGTTTAATTTACCCTAAACACTATTGTGCTAATTGAATTTAATAAACAACTTAAAAGGTGACAATCAAAATTAAAAGGTTCAACTTTTGTTGTATGTAAGATATAATAAAACGTAGGACTTCCAGTATATGAAAGATGGTGTGGCGATCACGTCCATAAACTTAGACAATGCAAAAACTCATATCTGCCACTTTTAAAGTACTCGTTATTAATTCTTTGTTTATACGTTGAAATTTAAAAGTAATATTTTTCTTTTTTATAACTATAGTTACCTTTCTTAATTTTGTCAATAATTTAATTTGTCTTATTTGCAAAAAATAAGGTCTTTAAATGAATTAATTATTTAATAGTTTTTTTTTATTTGCCAGTTAATCCTCAAAATCTGATTAACGATATTTTTGACTCAAGAAATGTTTGTAGAGTTTGTTATATAACTTTTTACTCTAAATTCAAATATGCAATTATGGATGGCGCAAAAATATTGTCTTAATCGTACCTATTTCTCACATAAGGTGTGTATCGAAACGTTCGGTATGCAACATTATAAACATCAATATTCCATGTAAACTTGGTTGCATTCAAAAACTAATAATTCATAATACGAATTTTCATTCAACAGCTGGCGTGTGGCTCAGGGGGTTGGCATCGGATTTCGAAGCCGTAATAATCCTGAAAGGAGGATGCTGATCATCTCTTTAATAATTGGGTGAAATGGCGCCAATTATCTTGAACAAAGGAGCGTTCTAATTTTCTAATCCAAATAAGGACATTCTTGTATAAAAAAGTATTCATTTAACAAGTTTTAAATGCAAGGCGTTTCTACCTTCATCATTTTAGTAATTCTTTTTTACGTTTTGTTAAAGTAAATTTTTATACACTTGCAGAAATCTCACTTGTCAGACATGACTGGCATGGATATATACTTAAAGAATGAATTTCTACAAGTCACCGGCAGGTAAATAAATCAATACCTTTTTTTTAGAATATAATTATTTAAACATTAGTAGGCATCTTAAAAACATATTGACTAATACTTCATCGGAAATAAAACTAAATCAGAATTAGAAAAATATAAAAAGCACAATAAATGCAGAAACACCATTATATTTTATTGCCTTTCAAGTACTAAAATTTTTAAACTCGACAAAATTACACTTAATTTATAAATAATATATAATTCTAAAAATCAAATCAGAATATTATTATGCTATAGGTAGTACATTTCTAGACTAATTTTTGAAATTACTGTTTTTTGAGATTTAAATTATCTCTGGTTACATTAATGTCATCGAATTTGAAAATAAATGTATAAACTATAAATGTAAAAAAAATGATTAGTTTTCGTGTTGTTTTCCAGTTTCAAGGAACGTGGCGCTCGTTATGCATTACTAATGCTTTCGGAGGAGATGCGGCAGCGTGGTGTTATCTCCGCATCATTGGGCAATCATGCTCAAGCTCTTAGCTATCATGGACATAAATTGAATGTGCCCGTTACAGTTGTTATGCCTATTGTTGCACCTCTCATGAAGATCCAAAAGTGCAGAAGATATAAAGCCAATGTTGTCATTCAAGGCAAGAATATGGTGGAAGCCAAACAAATAGCTCTAAAACTAGCCAAACAAAATAGTTATACCTATATAAATGGGTAAGTGTAATATCACTGCGCTAATGGGTTCTACAAAAAGTTTTACAATGCAGTTTTTTAAAACTCCAAAAATGTCCACGACGTCGACCTTTTTTTATTACGTGCTGTAATTTTTTTCGTAATTAATGAGCCCAAAAAGAAACGTCCGAGAAAAAGTAATAATGACAATTTTTGGAGTTCTTTATTATGTGGAAAATTCAGATCTTCCTGTCAGAATTTTACCGCAAAGTCTATAGTCCTGATTTCGAAGTTTTCATATCTGCTACAAAAGTCGCGAAGATATGTAGGAATTTCCAAGTACATTTCCATGCATTTCAAATACTTTTATTTTTTCTGCTTCAGATATGACCATCCACATATCATGGCTGGACAAGGTACCCTTGGATTGGAAATCGTAGAACAAGTCGATAAAATTGACGCGGTTGTTATTCCAACTGGCGGTGGTGGCTTAATGGCAGGGGTAGCGTTAGCTATCAAAACTTTACAACCGCATGTCAAGATCATAGTACGTTGTTTTTTTCCTTGATTTGAAATGTTTGTAGAATTCATTGTGCAGTATTTAACTTAAGTCTAAAACATTAAATATGTAAATCTAACAAAAAAATGAATTTTAATTGATTTGGTAGGGAGTTGAATCAGAAAAATGTCCTGGTTTTTCCAGAGCTCTTGAAAATGGTAAGCCTGTCGCAGTTGAAATCGAATCAACTCTTGCAGATGGCTTAGCAGTACCCGTGGTGGGGTTTAATGCATTTGCTACCGCAAAACCTCTGGTCGATAAAATGGTAATTATTTATTTAAATAATGGAATGTAGAAATAAAATCTACTTAATTATTTTTTCTAGGTTGTTGTTAAGGAAGATTTTATTGCACTTGCTATTCTACGATTTGTAGAGTTAGAGAAATGCATTGTGGAGGGAGCAGGAGCAGCTGGTTTAGCCGCTATTCTCGAAGGACAACTAGATGAATTAAAGGGCAAAAGGTATCTATCACAATACATTTATCAGGGCCTATCTTCCTTCAGCACATTAACATAATGATCAGTTCGGATAAAACTTATAATAATTTAGGGTTGTATTAAACCTTTGTGGTGGTAATATCGATACGACGATCTTGGGTCGATGTTTGGAACGTGGTTTGGCTGCCGAAGGTCGCTTAATCAAGATTTCAGTAACGGTTAGTGATCGACCCGGTGGTATATCAGATTTGTGTAAGCTTATTTCTTCTATTGGCGTCTCGATCAAAGATATATACCATGAACGTGCCTGGGTTACGTCAGATGTATTTAGTGTTAAAGTAAGTCTAAACATTTGATTCAATACTCTAATTAAATAATTACTCTGGGTTTAGGAACAGAAAGGATAATACGGAAAATGTAATCAAAAATTCTCTATGATGTCAAATTTTGGTTATCTTAGCTTAAAAATCTTTAGTATTATGCCATTTCTGACGCACAAATGAAAGAACATATTAACTTTTCAATTTATTATAAATCAAAAATCATAGATTAACTATGCTTTAAGTAGTCTCCAGCGAAACATATCAGTATAGCATGACGTATAGCGAAACATATCAGTATAGCGGGGTCCGTCATATCAGTATAGACGGACCCCGCCATGAAGGATTTTTTAAGAGTAACTTTTTTATTTTCAGGTAAAAGTTGTATGTGAAACAGCAGATTACAATCATGCAATGGAACTTCGAGTACTGCTTAATAACAATTATAAGAAGGTGGAGTTTATTGATTTCCCTGTTAACAATATACTTGCTTCATGGCCAGACTGAAAATATATTAAATTTTTTTATAAAATTTATTTTTATGTAATATTATGACAGAGATAAATGTGATTATTAAATAAATTTTTTAATATAATTATTGATTTATGACATTGCCCAATTGGTTCTTATGATTTCAAATATACTTGTAATTTTTTTTAATGATTAATTACTCCATTTCATGATGAAGTAACCATGGAAGCGCACAGGAAACATAATTTTTTTTTAAATATATAAAAATTTTTGTTTATTCCAAATAAAATATATATTTAAAATAAGAACAAATCATAATAAAAAATGGAAAACAATATTTGGTCCACTATACTTTTGGCCTTCAATTTGTAGACTTTTATAAATTAGCAGCAGTTTCAATGAAAGTTGCCATGCGCATGTCGCGACCACTAAGGCCATTAACATCATGTGTCGACAGAGTAATTTGGACTTTATTGTAAACATTGAACCATTCGGGATGATGATTCATTTTTTCCGCTAACAAAGCAACGCGACTCATGAAACCAAATGCCTAAACAAATATCACAACGCAAATTACCTGTCAAAATATGTCATTTATAATTTATTGAAGTTTGCTGTTTGAAATATTTTAACTGCACTCTGGATATTTTTATATCGGGTTATAGCAGTTTAAATAGCATGAAGCATAATTTTCGATAATTGTAAATTTAGATTCGTGAAAGGTTCGCCACCCCATCTTACATATACAGCGTGTATATAGGTCAACTCTTATTTCTCACTATTTTATAAATAACAGTATTCTCAAACACCATCTAATAAACTTTATTTGAATATGTTATCACCAGCGGTACCGGAGATATCTCAAAAGTATTTATATTTTGGACATGGCAATGTCGTGCTCTATTAAGGGCATTGTTGGATAAAAACAGTTTTAAAAAACCATTAAGCCATTTATGCAAACTATTTAGCGTTAACCTAATTTTGTGAAAACCATCGTTCGTAAGCTTTTTAATTTGTCTAAACAATGGTTAATAAACAATATTTAATACTTCTATCACCTTCCTTACTAATATTCGCTGCAAGTGTGTTGTGTCATTTATTTTTGTACTCTACCTGCTGTATATACCACAAGTGTAGAAATTGGCGAATTTCTACCCCCACCCCTCCCCTCCCCACCATTTTCATTAGTATTTTCATTTTCATTAGTAAATTGTATGTTGTAGTAAATAACAGACGCCTATATTGTTCAAGCCTTACAAAAATTAAATAACAACTTATTTTCTCAAACAACTGTTCTTAGAGCCAGCGCGCAGTAATCATGAATTTAAGGATTTAGCCATAAGAGATAAGTATAAAAGCTCTTTCAAGGCCAAATTTTACATCTAAAGTTAAATCTAAAACTGCTTAAATGGTTGCATTTGAAATACATAGCACAACTGTTTGACAGCAAAAATTGTATGGTTAAAGTTAAAGCTAAATCTATGCATAAATCCACCTTAAGAAAGTGAACGTGTGCAAATTTTCAGGCGTCTATCTTACAATTCAAATATGTTTAAAATTAAAAATATATCATTTCCGCCATGTTGTGTCAATCAAGCTCACATTTTCTGAATGAATGACGACGACGACTATACACACTTGTGTCAAATTTCATTTAAATCGGTTAAACAAGGCATGTGTTACTCAAAAAGTAATAAAAGAGAATATTAGAAATTACAAATCACTAAGCAATCAAAAGTAAGAAACTGTAAGTAACAAAAATAAGAAATTGAACCATGTAAAGCAATTGAATAAAAAAAGTTATATTGATGGAAAAGCAACCAATTATACTGCTTAAAACCGCCCTTTTGAATTAGCTTTAATGTAGCGGATACATATAAATAATAAATTGTTTACGTACTTGATTGAAATCTTTAAATAAAAATTCTTTATATATAGCATCTCTGTTGTTGACCATTGACCATCCTTTTTGTAGTAGAGGTTGTAATTTTTCCTGTCTTTCTTGTTCGTTTAACTTTTCAGCCTAAAATTATAAAACCATCGTACAGTCAACCACCACAACATTCAAATTGATAACATTATTGTAAGTATTAAAATCAAACAACGAAAAGAATTTGAACGTCTTCGAATTCTAAATAAATGTAGGGACATAATTATATCATAACGGAGATTCTTACCATCTTTTTAACTTGAAAACCTGCGTAAACGCTCTTATTCGAGAATAAACTACGTGCACTGTTGTAAAATAAGTGAAAGGTTGATCTTGAAATAAGACGAGATTCCACTCCAGCGACAACCAATAACATTCTTTGAATTCAAATTATAATCAATACTTTATCACAGAAACTTGTAAATAAAATTTCCTCATAAATTAAAACTTTGCTTTTATACTTAATATGTAGTGAATATATATTTATAAGCTGGAAGGTAACCTACAAAAAACAATACAATTATCAGACTAGTTACAACTCAAAATCATATCATTAGATATTTATTGCATTCAATATTTATGATATTACGTCTTGGATTACGTACTCTACATTCTGGAATAAATTAAATCACAACAAAATTTATGATAATTTTTTTTTAATGTTCAATTATAAATCTTATTTAAAAGACGCGCCATAAAACCTGTTTAAAGTATATTCCGTAAGGTTGCCACAATTTATTTATTTATTATTTAATTTAATTTGATCTTACACTATAAAATATATAATAATATATTACAAAAATAGAAGCATCTGTGATCAATTATAATCTAAGATAAAAAAATTAATTTGGAGTAAGATCATGAAAAAGAATATAATATGCTATGAAATATGAATATAAGTATATATACAGCATATATGAGTTTTATTGCTATATGAGTTTTATTGCTTTGTTAAGGCGATTCAAAACTTTAATATTTACTACCATTTTGGTGTTTTAGTAACATACCAATTTCTTGATTTGTATTTGAGGTGCTAATTTCTTAATTTGTATTTGAGTTCTAATCTTTTATTGTTTGGTAAATAAAGGAGTACTTATATTCCTATATTGAACCTGATTCTCCGAACCTAATACTTAAAATGGTGTGTTCTGCCAGGCCTATCCTGCTTTTCCAATCTCAGATCTAGTTCCTTTACAGCTATTTGTCTAGCCATCATATTGATCCTGGAGGCTCTTCTTCGAGTACTGAGTTCTGGCCATCCGAACCATTTCCGCATTTCATTAATCGGTGCTATTCTGTTAAGAGTTTTGGTGACAAATCTTATGACTTTTCTTTGAACTTGTTAAGTTTGCGGATTTGCTGTTAATGGTGAAGGTCCCATACTTATGCCGCGTATTCCGTTTGCGTGCGCATTTAGTTTAGATATACCTTGCACATGACCTTTTGGGCCGCCTTTTTACACTTTCTATGCACGCTGTATAGGCTTGCGTTTGCTTTTCTAGTAATCTTTTCAACGTTGGTGTTCTATTGCAGCTTACTATCAAGGTTCACTCTAAGTATCTTTTTTTTTGTTTACTTATTCTAGGACTGTGCTGCTTATTTTATACGGATATATCTTATATAAATTTTACGGATATATAAATTTGAACAATTCACACTTGGTGGTCTTGATGCACATAATATCATTAGCCTTGCGCCATTCTATATTCTGCAGATTCTTTTGTAAAAGTAGGCAGGTTTCGCCCGCTTCTATTTCTTTCTATATGACACAATCATCAGCAAATAAGCGGATTGATCATTTAAGAACGGCAGATATCGCTGACGAATAACAAGAATAGGACGCTCCCTCGAGATATTCCCGATGCTACGGGCGGACTACTCGAAAGAGAATCTCCTACTTTTACCCTTTATGTTCTTTCAGAGAAATAAGCATTTATCCATCAAAAGATTCTGTTATTTATTTGCGGTTTTTCTAGTGTCTTCGGTAGTAAGTGATGAGGGACTTTGTCGAATGCTTTCGCCATGTCAAGCAACGTTTCTACTTGTCGTCTATGTCCGATACCTCGAGTTTGTTTATATATTTTGTTATTAACTTTTCTAGAATCCTACAGTTTATATTTGTGAAAGTAATAGATTTTTATTATTTGCCGTCTTGAGTTTTGTTTTGTGGATTGGTACCACAACTGATTCTTTCCAATCATTTGGAATAGGTACTGCAATTATTGATACAAACAATATGCATGGGGAACAGGTATGATGATCAACCAATATGGTCATATCTTTCATAAATAATTACCCACCTCTAAGATTTCCAGTCAGTCAGTAAACGCGTATGTAACTTTTTTTAACTTAACCCAACTTCCTGAATTCACTCACTATAATCTTGCTTTTACTGTTTTATATGTTGATTTCAAAAGTTCGATGGATAATTTCATAGAAAATGCTTTACAAGAATTTAAAAATATTACAGCAGTACCTGAAAAATTCTACGAGTAAGTATAAATATCGTGTGTTAGTACATTAACGTCATATAAATTTGCTTCTAGCATTCTTGATAAAGATGAGAGTAAACATTTAAAAAGTCTTTTAAAGAAGAATTACAAACAAACAAAATGCGTTGAAACACAAGAATGTAACGATCCTAATATTTTAAATAAATTAGTTGTAAAAAAATTTGATAATGAACAACTATGGGAGCAAATTGAGTTACAAAATGATTATTTCTTAAATAAGGTGACTCCTGAAGTTGTTAAATTTGTTGTGAATAAAAATAAGTTGTTTTGGTATAAGAGAACAGGTCAGAAAGAATCTAAAGATAGTAGATTAATGAAAGATGAAGAATTCGATGAACATTCAGAAGAAAATACGGAATATTCTGATCAAGTTCAGGATATCGAAGAAAGTAGGAAAGTTGCAGAAAATACAGATATTGAAGAAGATGAAGTGTCATATGTAATTTCAAAGAGAAAATCTTCGGAAGCAGATGATGATTTTTTCAATTTGAGAGAGATGGAACAATATCTGGACGCTCAAGAACAGGGGATTGAATTGGCTGAAAATGGGGACGATGAGGAAATTGATTACTTTGAACCAGATGAAGCTGATTTAGAAGCTCCCCATATGGAGGAAGATGTAGATTTAGTTCGACTACGAAATCCGCGTTATAAAGATTTTTATGTACATAGGAAAGAAGGTAAAAGATACATTTTCAATTATTCTTTTGCTTAGTATATCAGATGGACTATTTCATGTAAGATGTATTTAAGGACATTATTAAATTTCACTAAACTACTATTAAGAGTAAAATTAGATGTCATGTTTTTTATATCTTTACTTTGAAGTTATTAGTAAAACATTTACTTTGTAGTTATTAGTAAAATCTATATATTTTAACTTATTACTTATTTTTTGTATAACATACTTCTTTATGAGGCATTGTGTGATATAAAATATAGTGTACCATAAAAAAATTATGCACTTGTAACAGCTGTAAATCAGTTAGGTTCTTTATGTTGCAAGAACTAATGTTAATATGAACATTAACTGATATTTATATTAACCTTTGTGGACGAACGCTTTTTGTTAAATTTTTCTTATTTTTTAGTACCCAAATAGCAGACATTGACGTTTTTCAGGTTCATAAGAATAACTCGATGTTTTGTCACTATTTTAAATGCCCCCGCCCCCTTAATGTCACTTAAAAAAACTTTTATCGACAATCATAGCTTTATTATAAAAAATTGCACAATCTTTAAAAAAGACGATGATGTTTTTTGTGGATGCGTCTGTACCAAATTTAAAATAATATAATATAAATTAATGGGCGATTCAATTTAATAAACCCAAATGGAACCTTATCTTCCATTCTTCTCTTGCCTTCACTCTCCCCCTTCCCTGACTTCGGTGACTTCATTATCATTGCTGTTTGCCCAATCATACTTTTCCGATGTTTTCGTTTTTTGGAGCAGCTCTTTCCCCTAACACATTATGCTTTTCGCGAATTGCGCTCATCTGACCACTGAGTTTTAATTAATGAGAACACACGTTCAACATGCGTATGTCGGTGGAATGACGAACAAGTATCGACACATTTTTAGTAGTTTAGCGTTTCTTTCAGTTTATGAAATAGTATAACCATTTATCATGCACATCTTTCGTTTTCCATTCTTTATATGTTTTATTTTCGATAAATGACTTCATATACATTACTTCCTCATAAAATAAATTGAATAATATACCTATTTCACTTAAATATGCAATAGTTTTTTCAACATGTTCCCATTCGGGTACTTCGTGGAAACGCATCCATGAAAAAACATCATATTTCGCCAGTGGAACCGACCACTTTGCCAAATAATTCCAACGTTGAAAAAGTTCTCTACATCTTTTTTAAATTCCTCTTCTTGTGTCATCGTAATTTTCTTATGTTTTCTCAGTTTGTTGTATGTCTGCCTTGCTTGAATACCTAGGTATTTACTACTTAATCTCTCCGTTAATTGTTTTTTTTGTGTCCTCTAAAATATTTTTCACTTCAATGACAGTTATGATAGATTTTTAATTAGCTTTTCAATCAAAAACATTTGGCTGTATACAAACAAGCTATAAAGTTATGATAATGGATTTAAAAGAAATCCATTATCGCTCTTTTGGAGGACTTCTTTTAAGAAAAAATTTTTCAACGGTTTGCACAACCCTAGTATTCTTTCAATTGCTGGAAGGAGCGATAACCACCTACTTCTTGAATGGGATAGGATATTATTATATTCATATATGACCTCAGCAGACTCGCAGAAATATTTAAGGTTTTCATTCCTTACTGTATATATCGAAAAAAAATTTAAGTCATTTTAAAACTACAGATTCTATATCTATTGGCAAGACATCGGCGGCAGTAGAAGCTGTATTGCGAATAATTTGTGCAGGACCACCGACTCCTGTATTTGCAGGCAACGTTTCTTTTAATTTGTAAAACACATTATTTATTCCGCGACTCTCTCTTCTTCCAAAATTTGTATTAATATTATCAGCTCCAAATGCCACGAGGCCTTTTACTGGAATATAATTTTTTTGTGTCTCTACAAAATGCCGTTATTGTATCAGACATTTCATTAGGCAAGGTTTGTAATTCCAGGAGTTTTACTTTTAAGCCATCATTTTCCGTGAATAATGGATGAGTATTGGAAACATCTTCATATATTTATGATTGCTGGAATCTGTAGAAATTCCATAAAAAGGAATTTTTTGTATTTCATGTTGAATTATTTTTTCGGAATGAGGGGCCAGTATATTTTTAATTATAGCAGTTGCTTTCGTTCTTGCCGTAGATTATTTCCTTGCAATTTCAGAATCGGGATACATCATGGATTTCAGCTTCGTGTATAATCTAACAAATTGAATGTCTTAACTGAATTGTGATTTCCTGATTTAATGTGGTCTTTTATGCTTGATTTTCCATCATCACGTAGTGATATAAAAATATTACAAATCGTGCAAAATGCTTCGTATTCATATTTCCCTCTTTTAATACATGGCCACTCCTTTGTCAAGTCGTCAGAAAAATGACATTTTCTTTTTGGAATGGTTGTTGAAATTATTCAAATTCAAACAAATAACTAAAATACAAAATTAATCGGTAATATGAAAAGAAACTAATATAAAATTATTAATTATAGGATGTACTGAAAACCTTACATCAAAATATCGATCCTCCTCAATCTCAACAAAAAACAAACAGTGGACAAACGGATATTATCAGTGGACATTAGATGAATCGCGACTAACTAGAAAACACACGCGCTTCAATGTGTCACTGGCAGTGTTGCCCGCTGACAGAGTGGGATGCATATAACAGGTGGGGTGGGCTTACGAATGTCGGTGTTGCCAATATGCTGCGTGCGCGTATCAATATTAGACATTATGTATGTACAATATTATCGGAAAAAAAATTTTTAATATGCGTAAATTTTAAATCGACCGGGACAAAAGATTCTTGGACAGGGACATTGGGACTCAGAGACCTCAAAACCGGGACGTATGGCAGCCCTACATTATGTATAATATTATACACATTTTTTGAATTTCTTTCTGAACCAAGTATTTGGTATCAGTTGACGCAATGTGTTCATTTAGTTAAAAAATGGGAATTCAATTGTATACTCACTCTCACCCCAAGTTCGTCATACAAAGGTTTTTAAATCGACGTCTTTAAAATATCTCAAGAAGTCTCGGTCTTGCGATTTGCCATATGGATATGTGTATACTTTGATCAGCTGGCCCAAAATATTGACATTTTTCTATTAATTTCTTGAGACCCAAATTTATTTATTATTAAGATTTAAAGCGGTGTGATTGAATTAACAAATAAGGGCATGTAAAATCGTTGTTTTGAGCAATGTGTTTAAAAATAAACACAGTTGCCTAGAAAGTATTTATCACTGATAGTTTTAATAATCATTCGATTTTTTATTTTATAACACTTAGTTTATATCTACATGTACATCACATTAAAAATTACTTTCACAGATAATTGATGATTGAAACCATTATTTCAGGCATCCAAAATATAGATATTTTAAATGACTATGATGATTTTGATGTGATTGATGAAAATATACAACCAATAGCAGAAGAAGATGTTAAAACGCAAGATTATTCACAAGAAGAATTGTCTACTTCATTTGATCGAAAGGGCAAGATGGATTTAGACAAAGGCGATCAATCGACATTCGAGAGGAGGCAGAAACGTTTACAGAAAGTCATCGAAGAGATTGAAGATGATGCGGTTAAAGAAAAGGATTGGCAAATGAAGGGAGAGATTTTAGCTGAAAATAGACCGAAAAATTCACTATTAGAAGAATATTTGGAATTTAAAACAATTAAGAAGCCAGGTACAGATTTAATTTAGAACATTTTACTGCTCACATTTAATTAATCCGAAGTTATTTCTTATTGAATTTGCTTCCTATATTGTCACATAAAATTCCTTTTCGATATCATGAGATTACCTTTTCGATCATGCTATTTATTAAATTACTGTATAAAGAATAACTTACTACTAGAATACTTATGTATATACTTGTAACTCCCATTTAATATTTTTGGAACGCTCGAGCTTTTTCAGTTTCTTCCTGAAGACAATTTCAAGGCAGTTTTAATAGTTTAAGCAATAATTTCTAACAGCATGTTTCTTGCCTTAGATATTTACTAGCATTTTTTTATTCGGAGAAAATGCTGATGTGAATTCATTTTTTATTTAATTCTATGTGGTTCTTAACCGTAACCCTCGGTTAAGAACAACTGCCCTAGAAAATCTACACCCAATCAAATAAAATATAATTATTGTTTAGTGAGTTATTAGTCTGGATACAATAAAAGGTTTTGACTAAAATTTAAAATCAAATTAACTTCTACAAAACATGTAAAGAATATCTGGGTTATTATATTAGCACTTTATTCAAAAAGAATTATATAAGAAAATCTATTTCTGATTTTACTTTATAAACAAATAATGATATACCTCTTGCAAATATTTGACAATATTTAATATTTTTCTCATACAGCTCCTGTAATAACTGAGGAAACAACACTTAAACTGGAAGACATAATAAAATTACGCGTCAAAAATAAAGCATTTGATAGCGTGGAACGCAAACAGAAACCCGTACAATCGTTGATGGATTTCAGAAAACAATTAGTTTTGGATCAGGAAAAGAGTAAGCTTTCTTTAGCTCAAATCTATGAACAGGAATATATTAAAGCAAAAGAGGGTACCAGTACTAATTTACAATCGGATCATTTGTTAAGTGGCAGTGGAAAGTCACAATTTGAGGAAACCGATTTGCATAGGTTTGTGCTACATCAAATTATTAAATTCATTTTAAATTATTTCCTTCAATAACAGTCCAATGATATTCATATCTGAACGTTGGTCCTGCATTTAGGAATCAGGAACTTCTAGCTACTGTTTATAATTTTGCAGTTCTTCCAGTCATATTAATGTGCCCTAGGCAGTCTTTTTTTTTAATTTAATCAAAAGACATTGTTTTTTAATACTAATATATTTGATAAACTTTAATAACAAGAATAATAAATTTGTGAATAACATACGTAAACAATATATGTAGGATCTATTACTATTGACGTTCAATTGGCAACTAAATGTCTGCAGCGAGCCTACGATCATCCTTATGCGGTAGTATGTGACGAGTATACGTGGATTGTCCAAATTAATATCACCGTGCCCCCTGCCTTGAAGTGCCCGCTTTTAGTATGTAAACTTAATTAATTACAGTTGATCATTGGTTGAAAGAGGATATACCTTAACGACTATCCTCTTTAAAATACCGTTTTTGGTTTGGACATTTGCTACTCTAGGTATGTTGTCGGAGCCACAATACAGTTGTGTTATTCGCCAAAGACTCCACTTCAAGACCGGTTGGTTATCATCAATTATAACAAAATCTCCAACACGAGTGGACGTTAATCGCGTGGACGTAATTCGCGTAAAGATAATTGCGTTTCCAATACCTCCAAAACATGTGAACGTATTTTTGTAATTTCTCATAATTTGGAAGTAGTGTTTATTAATCTCCATTAATGGGGGCTCTGGCACAAACGTAAAATTTCGGCCGATCAAGAAATGGCCTGGTGTCAAAACGTCGTAGTCGCTAGTATAGTTGGAAAGGGGAAGGAGCGGTCTGGAATTTAGGATAGTCTCTATTTGAGACATTACCATTACAAGTTTATCATATGTTAAAATATTATTCCCTACAATTCATTTTAAATGGAATTTTGCTCGTTTTGCCATATATTCTCGTAGGCCTCCAAAGTGAGGACTATGCTGCGGAATTAAATGCCAAACATTGACTCATTAGTCAAGTAATCGTATACGGTTTTGTCAGATATTAAACCAACTATTTTTCCGACTTCGTTTTTCGCGCCTATAAAATTCATACCATTGGGTGTATAAACGACATCGGGCTTTCCCCTGCGCGAAATAATTCTTTTAAAAGTGGCATTAAATGTCTCCCTACTTCAATCAGTAACCACTTCTATGTGGACTGCCTTTGTGCATAAACATATAAATACGGCTATACAGCACTTTTGTATTTTAACCCCCCGACCCTTTAGATCCGTTGTAATAAAGGGTTCGGTATAATCAATCCCTGTGGATTCAAAAAGAAAAGCGGGGTTCACCCGAGAATATGGTAATGCACCCATAAGTGGCATCTGATTTCTTGGGCTACACTTAAAACAAGTAACGCATTTATTAAGAGGAATGCGACCGTCTTGAACGAAAATATCGTTTTTTTGTAAATCGCGCGAAGTTCTACCGCTTTTCCTACT
>WYDF02259184.1:0-19469 GCA_009867245.2 Adranes taylori
TTCGTAATGAAAATTTAGTTTCATTTATTGTACAATTTTGGTCACCTGTCTACAACAATTTTATACATTAGATTTTACGGTCGGAATGGCCGTTGGAGGCATAAAAGTTTTCCATTACAATTCCCGGAACAAAAAAATCTCAATAAAAACGCAAATGAAAATATTGCGCAAAAAATCTATGTAAAATAAACACATAGCTAACTTAAGCGAGAATGAACGCATACATTCTCTTTGCGCTAATTAATGATTACTAAAGCAACTTATACTTAATTAATTAACCATTGACACTTTCCAGTATTTTATTGTTAAGTATCCATCTCCTCATACCATAATATAATATTGTAAATCTTTACACAGGATTAATGCAATGTATTCAATATGCTTATTGAAAACGAACATAGCATTTTGTTTAGTTTGTTTTTATTAAGTTATATACATTAACATTTTAGTATTATAATTTATTCATGTTTGACATGAACATTATCGAATATTGGCCTAGCTCAATTGTACGAATAATCATCAACAATGTGAAAGTAAAACCAGAAGTCACGTCATCAGATGTACGAGATTGGAATGCCGACTTGTCACTAAAAATAACGAATTATACTTATTTACTTGTCTTCGCTTGAGGTGCTTATAATGATTACTTAAATAATAATTTAAAGTTACCAACTATAATATGTACTTTTTGTGCGTACTAATATTACGGTTGTATGTAATGGAACTAATGTGATCGTACAGTAAACCATAATTGCTACTTATTACATTATTTCAATGATTCCTAATATCGTTTTATACATATATTAAAGTTATTTAGATCACTCGATATGTAGACTTGAGAATTTGATAATATTTAAATAACTTATATTTAACGTTCTGAAGATGTTATTCATGTTATTACACAATACTTCTAGCTAAGGTCCTCTGAAAATAAAAAATGTATGAAGGATTACATAATGTAATGATTCGTTATCTGATTCGTCCGAATGCCTAATTCGTTGTTACAAAAATCTCCTACTGACTGTTCTCCTACTCCTACTCCTACTGAATTTAATTTAATTTTGAATAACAAAAATAAATAAGTGATTTGTTGGCGGCGCTTACTTAAAAATGCCAAACTGGTGCATGCGTATGAATTCAGCTCACTCTGCATGAACAATTTGGGCACCTAATGGAGAATTATTGCCGATAACAATGTGCGAAATACTCTCTCAAAAGTTATTACAACAAGATCTAAAATGCGTCTCATTAACGTTGGCTTGGATGGGTCTTTTATATGAAAGAAGTAACTTTTGGTCACTTATTGTGGTTGGGGGTGGCACTTGGGTGTGGCCTGGAAGAAATTTCTTAGGGAATCTCAAGGAATCTTAGGAAACAATATTGCATTGCACCTCCGGTAAAAATCTATGATATCATAAAATGCTTTCCAATCAGATTTAACGTGAAAGCAAACTTGCGACCAGCATTCCCCTTCCAATGCAGAAACAGCCAATCCAGGAATAGTGGTGGCAGTTTTTACATGAACAGCAACGCTTCTTTCAAGTAAACAGGAACATTCAGTTAATAACCTTTAAGTCATTAAAATCGTCATAGCCGCCAGGAAGTTATTAAGATGTCTCGTCAGATGAGTGTAATGCACGCAAAGTTCATTGCGCCCATTAAGAATGTGCGTTGGAAATACGATAACACCGAACTGTCGTCTAGATGGGGGCCACGAACACAAGGTTCACTCGAACCCATTTATAATTGTTTGTTGGAAATATTGTCAACGAACCCAGATATTATCTAAGCCATTAAGAAATGCCCACGAAAGTTAAGAAGACACAAAAGAGAACATTATGAAAACAGAGAAAAGATCTGTCTCCTCAAGCATCTACAAATTGTTGCTTCTCGTTGAGCTTTGAATGAGCAAAGACTCCGGCTTAAATGCACACACATGCAAGAAAACTATAAATTGCTTTTAATCTGCTCTGCCACTAATGTCTTTTGTTCTAGAGTAAAACAACAAAAAACAAAACCACGAGGGTGCGAGCGTTGCCTGGCTGGTCCCAGTTGTTTTGCCTCGCCCTTCAATATGCCTCAATTCTCTCTTCAATATGCCTGTCTATTCAATTTGCTGTCTCCTTCGATGTTCTTACAAAAAAGTTGTCTGGGGTTGTACATTGTATAACTTTTCTTCGTTTAAATTATTTTTATTAATTAACAATTCTTGATTTAGTCATTTACTGGTTTTCTTGTGTGTTAATAATCTAATGATTGTTTATTAATTGTTTTATTCCATTTATCGGCTCTGTTGGAGGCTATATACAATATGCCGATAACAAAGTTTTGTTTATAGATATGTGTGTATTATACCAACAGATTATATTTCCATATCTGATGTTTTGCGAAAACTATTATAGCTATATGAATTTAACCGAAAAGTTTATGACTATTGTCAATACACCGTTATGATCCTCACGACCGATTGATAGTCTTCTCTTATTGGTCGTTTCGACATTTCAAGGGGAGAACTCATTAACAGTTCTTTGCTGTATTTTATTCTGATGGGTGGAGCAAATTATTTTCTTGTATATTTTCGATAGCAGAGCAACCCAGTTTGATCCTGCCAACGAATTGAAGATGCTTTCCTATTGGTCCTAGTTCAAAACTTCTTAAGATTTTTAGAAGTTTCCTTCAAGCCACCCCCATCGAGCCGGCGAGATATGAAAGGTGCCTCTGTCCAGCCGACACGCCAGAAGTGTTTTCTTGCTAGCTAATTACATATAAAGGGACCACCAGAGTATTCACCAGATGCATTTTAGATCTTGTCATAGTCATTTTCGAGTGAGCAATTACGCACGTTGTGGTTAACATAATTCTCTTTGAATGATCAGGCTATTTTGTTGAGCTGTGTTATTAAATGTTATTAAATATAAATTAAAATAAACAAAGTCAATCATAATTCTATGAACATCAAGTCAAGTATACATAGATATTACACTATAATTTTCTGCTGCATCTTTCGTTCTTTTATCATCGTCTTCTTACTCATTTCATTCACTCATAAATATTTAATAAACCTTTTTCGTAAATGAGATAACGAGGAAGTCAACATCAAAAAAAGAGAGAGGTCACGCGCCAAGTGCGTCAAGTCAACGAGGATGCCTGAGGTAGAACTCCAGAAAGGCTGATCAAGCTGCACTGCCCGCTGGTAGGTGCACATCAGCTATCCACACCACCGAAATAACAAGAAGAATCCGCATCACCTCCCGACTCACCAATTCCACATATAGCTCCAGGCAATATGCTATTACCTCTCACTAAAGGCAATAGATGGTTATAGCCTGTGACACGTGAAGAGCATCACCGACGACCCTTCTGTTATTACTTCCGCGACAGCGAATAAAACCTTTATAAACCCACCACTTCCATCTTTGTCAAAAATCTTCAACAATTGATAGTATACTCATACAATATATCTCATATCACAGCAATTCATTATACAATATCATCTTCGTACGGATGAAACCAACTACCATATCTTAAAATAACCATACACTATTCAAACATTTAATTCTACCGACGTCTTGCAGAGTTGGAAGAGAAGTCAAGTTCCAATCAGACGAGCAAATAATATCAGAAATCTAAATTTTGAAAATTTTTAATTATAATTAGTAGCTATAGATTATCAGTCAATTGAAAGTAGCGAATGAAGTCATATATTATATGAAGTTATAAATTTTAAGAACAATAAACCAAATTTTATTACTCCGTTATTGCGTATACATATGTTTTGCGTATATGTGTTTACCTATCTAGATATATTGGTATACTTATAATAATAATAAAAATTTGTGACTTTCTGTCCCAACCCTGAGAACTCGTGTACAGCATTTTTTATGTTACAAACAGAATAAAATAAGAAAAGCAGTATAGTGGTCAGTAGCATAAACACGATCCTGCAGGTTGAGATAATAATGATTTTCAATATTTTCCGAATACTCCAGTCGGATAAATTCATTTCCTTGTCCATTTTTCTGGCACTTTGTCTCGAATTTCTTTGAATGCGGCTCTCCACTTTTCGAATCATATCTTGACTGGTAGTAGTTTTTTTTTTTCGACCTCCATAGCGTTTTTTACACTACGACTATTGTTGTAACGCTATATAGTAAAATGAAGTCTCTATTTTTTGTAATGGTTTAAAATTAATTTAACATTTGTGTCTCCCACTCGGGAATCGAAGTCGAGTCTCCCGATTTCCGGTTAGGTGCATAGACCACTAAACTAGCGCGGTGATGATTTCATAGAACAAATAATTCTGCATATGTTATACATACGTATTATCAATCTAAGACATGTAACTTCTACGAAAGAATAGTTTGTTCCTTGAAATCATCACTTCGCTAGATTAGTGGTCTAAATCGGGAAACTCGGGTTCGTTTCCCAAGTGGGGTTATTTATTAATTTAGTTATTTCAAATCATTACATTAATTACACCGAATGACCTTTAGCTCATGAGATTTTTGTTTATGACAGTTTAGGGAGGTTAGGGAGGTCTATTACGAAGAAGAGTGGCTATCAAGTCAAACAATTTTGTTTTGAAACTCCTCCCTTTACGAATCGAACGCACAAATTACAATAGAGGTCTAATCCGGTTTATTAGTTACTGAAGTTGTATTTTACTTTTACCAAAATTTATATAGTAAAAGAATGTTACATGTACAATAAATAAAATTAATATTATAACACAATTGACCTCGACATTAATTTATTTTGATTATGATTTCATAGAGTTTAATAAACATCAGTATTGTGCTATCGAAAATAATTATACACATGCATTTCATTTGAAGCATGATATAATTTTTCTTAGTAACAAAGATGCTTTGTCACGAAATGAAAGAGGTGTTCCTTTCATTATCTTCTATCTGCAGAATCTATAGCATTAAATTCTTATTGAACCCGATAGTATTCAAGATAAGGTCTATAAATTAGAGTACGTTCATAAAGTGCGATCATGAATTATATTTATAATGAGATGAAGGAGTTTATACAACGTACGTACACCTGGTTAAAGTTCAAATATATATTTTTCTTAATAAAGCGATGTCTAGTGAAATATATTTCTTTACAATTGTAATAATTTGGCCAAGATTAATATTAACAAGATATCGGCTTTTTAAATACGTTATTAAAGTACCACCCTTCATTAAAAAAAGGTTTGCAGAGATATTTATAAAAGTACAAAATACAATGTTTTTAGAATGGATAGTACTGAATTTCATTAACCTACATTTCGTAACTGACCAGCGCAATTTCGAGTTTGTGGAACATTAACTTAGAAATATCGTAAAATGTTTAAGGCGTTTAGCACACGAAGTGTGTATGTCAAAAGTTTCAGATATAAATATTACAGATAAAAATTATTCTATTTACAACTAAACTTTATAAATCAAATAATTTTTATATCCACAAATATTACGTGAAACTTCAATTGATCAATTAACTTTATCAAGTTCTAAGAATAGGCAAGAGTATACACAATCTTCTTGGAAGTGCTTTGAAAGTAATTACAGGTAACCTAGACTCGAATACAGAATGCACGTTATTGTAACGATGCAGAACGTTACAATAACTCTGTTAACTTGTTCATTACGAATGAAGATATAATAAAAATATTGTTTCCAGTCATATCATGTTGACAGAACAAGCTATGAAAAGTTTAATTCAATAATTTTAAATTTAAATAAGAATCAAAAACTAATAGAAGTTCAAATGGAATTGTTATATGACAGCTTACAAAATACACAAACAGAGCAAAATCCGAAATAATTAATTTGAATCGTTAGTTAGTTAGTTAGTTGAAATGGAAATTCCGAAAATGATTAAGCCAATCCTGCCGATTGAGACCGTTCAATTGAATCTATAAGAATACGCTTCAATTAAGAAAAAGGTGGGATAAATTATGTACACGCCTCGTATATAATTAGTATAGGTGTTAAGAAAGTAGACTATATTAAAACCATAAATTTAATTATCGTATCATGATTCGTACCTAAATGCAACGCACGAACACAACCCGAGCAGATCATATATAAGCATATTTTGCATACGCGCAGATCTTTCTCCTTTTAGTCGATAAGCATTATTCGTAAGATACATATAATTAGAGTATAGTTTATATTTATAAACGGCAGCCATTTACATTGGGCGTTGTCCGTAATTTATAATTAAATAAGTAATGTTTTAAGTGCTGTATAAAATCATAATTCATTCCAGTTTGCCTTGCTGAATGTAATTAAACAAATATATGAAGAAGTTAAGTAACAATTGAATATAATAAACGCGATTAGTTTAACTTGTGCAGTAGTTGAAATATTAATATATGAATCATTGAAATACTTAAATGTAAATGAAATTATTAATTAATATAACTAAATAAATGCTTAATCTTCTGCATTATATTTAAACAGATTACTCTAGCAAACTACTTATATAACATTGTAAAATTAAGAAATAAACTAAATCAAAAACACCTCGAATCTTTTAATTTTAATATAATTCTTTAGAGAAAACTTTTTTAAAAGCTCTGTCCACTTTGTGAAACTTTAATTTTCGGGTTTACTTTAATTAGAGCGAACGGAATCTTCATTTTAATGTTCCGCTTCGACATACATATCTATATGCAGACGCTTGTGGTTCGTCTACCGGCATAAAAAGAGGGGATTATCCTTGTACACAAAAGGCTCTCGACAGCGAAAACAATGCGTCTCTCTTTAACTAGTTAACTGTCTATTTTCTTCCTGCTTTAAAATTGAAAGATTTCTGGGAATTTCCGGCATGGCAACAGATACTCGGCTTTCATCGAAAGCTAGAGGAGATTTCCGACGGCTAGCATCATTGAATATCAGGTGACTTTGGAGTTATCTACAGAGTTGAGCGGATACATTCTAACATGCTCTTTGCTAATTAACAAATCGAGTTTAGGGATCATGCAAAGTTGCAGTGGCTAGAACGCTCCACTTGTATTCTCAAATGAAATTAAACTAATTATGTCTGAATGCGGCTAACCTATGAATGCCTATCTCTTGAGCGTTGTTTCATCGTAGAATTTAACTACTGCGAATCTATACAGGAGAATCTTATACGTTTAATACGCTATTTATTTACTATCACTGGATTTATTTATTCAAGCATAATTTTGGTTTAAAATTTAATTTATTAGTGTAGCAATTTCAATCGTTACAGTATATAAAAGATATAAAGCAATAAAATGATTTAAAGCGTTTTAGTGACTTTTCAGTTTAGAAGTTATTTTACTGCAATGAATGTAGCAATTCCAAAAAAATTCCATTCTTTTTTAACTATCCAAAAAGTAATCTTTCGGAAACTCTTCAAATACCCGTCAACTGTCACCTTTTCATATGCCTGAAATTTCTTCCGTATTATTCAATTTTAAATTTGGGGACAATATAAAATCTTTGGGAACGAGATTTAATTAATAGCTCTGATGAGATTGTAATTAATAACCTAATTCTACTAATTTTATTATAGCAACAATTGACGAATGAGAAAGCACATTATTCTGGATTGTAGTTTTTCCTTGAAATAGGCGATCTTGTTTTCTTAAGTTCGTCCTCAAAACATGTCAGCAAATCCATAATCTTATTGGTCAAAAAAACACTTTACTTTCTGGGTTTTTGCTTTCTCGGAAGAAGTCCATATTTTGGTTTCTGGAGGATAAGTATTTTTGCAAGTTTTATCAATTATGACAAAATGACAAAAAAATTATCTAGAATTAATCAGATAAACATACTTCAAGAAAATCTTATACATGTTCATTCCCAGATCAAGGGGAGATTTCGACTCACAAATTTCGAAGTTTCTGGAGAATGATTTATTAGAAGATTCGAGTTCGCCATTTACATCCTCTGCGACTTTGGCTTTTAAAAAAGAAAATGGAAAGAGAACTCGTTTATGTGTCGATTTTAGAGAATTAAATAAATTAGTAATAACTGAACCAAAACCATTTCCTAGAATTGAACATTTGGTTGTGAATGTTGGTGACTGCAATTGGTTTATTGCTTGGATATTAATTCGGCTTTTTGGTCTATACCAATTCGAGCTAAGGATAGAAAGAAAACGGCATTTATCATACAAATGGGTCATCGGCTGTGGTTTTAAATATGAAATACGATAGAAATTAAAACTATTATGAACTATGCGCTCTTAGTGGTCACTATCACTATATAATTATCCACATATGTTTATATTGTCAGTAAGTATTTCAAGGCAATGGAATAATGTCATCCTCATTATATATACCTGCACAAATCAAATACATGCAAAAAAATATTATTTGCATATCGGTATATAACTTGAAGCTTATTTCAGTTGTGTTATGCTATGAATATTTAATGTTCCGATTACAGCAACTATGTATTAAGTTTTATAGTAACTATGTACTAATCTGCCAAACGTATCAAAAACATGTACTTGCTACTTTGTTGTTAACATTCTTATCTTTTATATATACGCAAAGGAGGTATATGAACGATACAGAATTCATGTTTTTGACTTTCTTGGGAGCTTGAGGCTGATGTTTTGCATACATCATAATAAGCATGTAATGTAGATTTCAAGGTTACAACATTTTTTGTTTCCTACAAGTATTTTCCTCACTATATTTTCACTTGCTTCCATTTGGTTTTTTTATTTTTTCTGAGAAGTTATGAACCACCGTTTATAAATATAATAAATTATATCCGATTATAATATCTTCAGTAGATGTTTCGATGAGGTAAACTTAAGAGAAAAGATGTAACAATTTAGGGTTTATGTTTCTTGAGTTAAATAAAAAAAATACAGGTGTAAATCGATAGAAATGCGCTAAAAATTGGGTTTCATGATAGATGAACCCAATTTTTAGATGATTTGTTAGATACGTACTGAATATGGTACTTTATAAAATATATCAATTTTCACTTTGGTTTTTCCTTATATAACAAAACAAGATACAATAATCTCAGACTCCATTTCCGCTGAGGAAATATTAGTTGCAACTTTACGTTATATAGTTACAGGACGTTCATAGGCAGATTTTAAATTATCTGCGGGAATAGCCTCTTATTTTTGTTAACGTAACTTTTGTCCAGAATTTTTCATATACATTGCCCTGTTTTTGTTTTTTTTTTTACAGTTCTTGCATAAGAGATCAGTCGGAGTCCTTCTAAAATGTATAAAAAATTATAGAACAGAATTCCTGGAAACGAAAACATTCATCGAGAGTGTTATGTGAAATGGAGAAATTTAACTCTTTGTTATGCAACAACTAAGACAAATAGATGGAAAGTTTTACTTAAACCTATCATAGATGTTCCTTGCACCTTGCTGAACGCTGATCAGCTTTTAGAGGAAGTAGGCATTTAATTGGCGCTTCATAAAATGGAAATGTTTCACGAATCTCGCAACTTTTAAACGCCCTCTGGTATATTATTTACCTACTAAAGTTCAAATTGAACGATAACGCAAGGATCTAGAATGACACAAGAACGTTTGAATGACTTAGAATTATTAGCAAACGAAAACAATGTATTGAGCTAAACCGAGTCTATGTAGGGCATTTAAGATATTTTTGCCAAATTTCTGGTATTTAAGTTATTAGTTATAAATTATTTCATCAAGTTAAATTTGAAGTGTTACTAGTTTCTCTAGTCAAAAGTACTAAAGTCTTAGACGTAGCCCTTTGAACTATAATTTATTAATAGTTAGCACTTTTGACTTTCGGGGTCGAAGGTTCACAGAGGGGGGAGGGGATGTGATGCCAAAAGATATTACACGTATTCACTCCTTGGAATTCTAATGTAAAGATCTTTAAATATTTCAAATAGATGATCTAAGGCAAATCGAGTTTCATTATGTCTGTAAGAGTAGCATCTGTAAGAGTAGCATCATGAATGGCATCTTGTAGGCGGTCAAAGAGAAAAAACTTACCGCGACGAAAAAAAAATTAGTAGCAAAGGGGGACAGGAAGTAATTTTATGCTTCTGTATGTTTTAGAGAGATAGACTTTTCATAAGTAAGATGCAATAAACTTCTTCTAGAAACCGAGTGTACTAAGTGGTGCAACAATTGACCGAGAATATAAAAGGCAAAAATTCAGTAGAGCAAAAACGAAAATTTTATTAGAAATTGTAAAGATCAAACTAAAAAGTTATTGTAAAGTACGCGTGTTTTCTTTCGTTCAGTTTTTTGAGTACCATGGCTGATGTGCAAATATGAGTAGATATTTATTTTATTAAATATATTGGTTACGGAACTACTGACACACCTTAAGTTCTTTGAATTTATGCTTAGTAAATAATTTAATTTTCATTTCTCAACAAATTAATTAATTTTCATTTACATGTTGCTTATTAGTTTTTACATTTACCGTCTTATTGGAAATAAAATATACCATTGTATCTTATTATTTGGTCAGTCAACCAATTCTTTATTAAATGCTCTCAAATTATTATTAGTCATAAAATGTTGATGGGATGTTATTTCATTTATTTTCGGCTGGAGGGAAAACTCTGTTGTATACGAATTAAAATTTAAGTAATTCAAATAAACCTTAATAAGTATTTGTTTTATTATTTAACAAAATTCACCAACCCTGTTTAATTGTTGTTATATATAAAATTAATTACTTGTTATCTTTCATATACCAGATACGTTTGTAATACGTACGAGGGTGGTTTGACATAAATCTAGCGTTCTATAGATGAAGTTTCGAGACAACGACCGTCATATTTGTTTTGACATTTGCCGTCCAACATTTGATGTCTGTCAAAATTTGGAACAAAAAGAGCCACTAATCTGGTTTTTTTCAGCCATCGCAAACAAGCAACTTTTGTGTTTTGTGAAAAATGGAAAAATTCGAATATCATTCAGTGATTACGTTCCTTGACAAGAAAGGGAAAAACAATGCAGTATTTTGAAGAGCTCAAGCAAAATTGCATTTTGGAAGGAATGAAGAAGTTATAAAATCGCCTTGAAAATCGCCGTGTATTGCCTTAAAATGAGACTATATTGAAACATAAAATCGTGCGTTTTATTACTTGGGCTAAATTTCCGTCAAACCACCCTTGTATAGGTATATGAAAGATTTAGGATTCATGATTTGAGAATTTTATCTTTTTCTGAAAACATGATTCCTATACGTCAAATCACTGCAAACCAAATCACTGTAATTCAAAGAGGGTGTCATAAGAAAAAATTTACCACAAAAAATAATTTTTCAAATATATATTTTCTAGGTGAAAAATGTAAAAGAACGGTGTATTTTTCAACGTCTGTACGTACGTATGGATGTATGTTTAAGAATTTCTCAATAGATTAAAGTATATAGTAATTTGACCTTGAATCACTTCGCTAAATAATTTCTTACTTACTATGTAAGTTGTAAAAATAAAAGTTGGTCATTATATTGTCGTAGACTTTTATCCCAAGAAATTGAGTTCTTAGATGCCTTCAGTACTAACCATAATGTTTTCAGTACTAACCATAATGTTATATATGTTGCCTATATCCTTTGCAATGTTTTGCGCCATAAATCTCAGTTTGTGCAGTCAAATGTTAGAACTAACAGGTTGCTTTATTGAGGTCTGTTGAGTGTTTTCAATAAGTCACTTATTTAGTCTTTTTTCGACAATTTTCAAAAAATATGGCAGTTAGGCACTTTATGGATGTGGTATATCCATAAACCACATTGAAAATTATAGAAAAATTAATTGAATTGTCACATTTCCGCAATCCGCAAAACTAGGCTTCAATGTAACATTCTTATTTCAGGGAAGAAAGATAAACGGAGCCTAAATGAATTGAATGCTATGGATCAGAATGAGTTTCACTTCTGGGTACTATGACAAGAAAAGATCCTCTTAAACCATATTCGTAAACAGAATTCAAAAGCGTTAAGCTCTGTATAGTTTTACCTAATCCCATCTCATCTGCTAAAATAAAATTTCTTATATTGTACCATGAAAAGAGAAGCCAATTCAAACCTTCCAAATGATATTCGCGTACTTTATTTCCGCCTTTATATAATGGCGATTCTTCTAGTTTAACCCAACTTTCTGGAGAAGGACGCTTTTGAGGTTTCCATTTCTCTTTTGAAGGTAATTTATTGAACCTTTCATACCGTTCTATCTTAAGCGGATCAACATCTTCTTCCAACTCGTAAGTGCAGTCTTCATATTTCAAAGATCTCCATTTAACCAAATAAAGAGATTCTCCTTTAGTATGTTCAGCAACATTTAAGACCCTGTCAGCACCAACATAATCTGGATTAAAAAGACTCGCGCGTTGAATCCAGATAGATTACTCCGGGGGAAAACTACATAAATCCAAGGTGTTGTGTAAGTTACCCCGCTGACACCAGAGTGTCGTGTGGAACGCTAAGTGTCCAGAATTTATTAAATAAATTGCGCGGCTACACATTGGCATGAAGTGGGAATGTATAACACCTCATTTCATTTTAGGTTTTGATAACTTTTTGTTAGGAATTTTCAAAATAAAAAGCACATGTCGAGCCACACTTTTCTCTTTCACTCATTCAGGATGCAAGTATATACGGAACTATCATTGAATCTTTATCTGGCTTGTTGCTATGATAACTGAGACTGCTTCCAGAAGATAGAAGGATGGTTCTACAGAAGACGTCCCTTTCCTAAACTTGTCAATCCATACAATGGCCACATGGTCTAACTTGATCGATTCGATATGCTGAAGAGTTTGTATGAAATTGATCGCAAAACGCATAAATGGTGACATGGCATATTCTTTTATTTTCTTGATGCGTGTGTGTTGAATGCATTTATTTTATTCCAACAACGAAGTAGTAAAAGAGTATGAACATGTAATTTTTCCATGTCACTGGCATGTGGATTGATAGGGGCAGTGAACACAACAAAACGAGGAAAGAATTCTTCAGAGAAACCTGTAAATAAATTCAAGACAATAATTCCCTTGGAAGTGAGACATGACAAATGTGCTTATATGCCTGTACTGTGCAGCTCACAAGTTGTGGATATTGTAGCACCGCAAAAGATGTTCATCGAACCAGCTGGAAATGCTCCAACTGTGGTATTGGATTCTGTCTAAATAAGGATAGAAATTGTTTTCTGCTTTTTCATGATTAGTGATTGTGGACCTTTGCCTCTTAGTGATTAGTGGTTACCATATCCTAAATCTGATCCTAAATACAAAATGTCCATGAAACATGATTAAAGTGTTTTCTTTTATTATAATTTACCCATTTTGAATAATAAATATCAGTTTCCTGAACAAAAATTAATTCCGGCCTCAAAGGGTTAAGCCTATTTTCGCAATGAAATAGATTTCAGTAACTTTCTGTGTGTTTAGATATTCAAATAGTACTCTCGATTCTCTTTAAAATGATACCTACATAAGGAGGAAGGTTTCTAAAGCTTTATGGATATAGCTGAGAATATCTCGATTATATTGACAAATTTTGTCTGGCCCGCAAAATAAAATTAACTTTTTTTGTCAATATTATGAATTCAGTACTAACAATGTACGCATACGAACATAATACAAAGTAAAACAAAAAGCGGAATTGGTGAACAACATGCTATGCGAAGTAAGTGTAACTAATTTTAGTAAATGTATTGCAACTATTAAGTATACATTACATCTATGAACTTGTAACGACATTTCAAAATGTTCTTTAAAGTAACTGATCGGTAATATTATAAATAGCAATTATTTGAACTAGGCTCCTTTCTATCTCGGACTATTAAAATGATATCGGTATTTGGTTTCAATTAGAGCGTACTAATAAATAATATGAACAATTGACAACGTTCTCTAATACAAAACATGGAATAATGCGTTAATGGTTGAATCCCAGTGATTTATAAAAAATATTGCCTTTTATTTGAAGATAAGTGTAATATATTTTAATTTATGTGAAAATATCGCAAGGTAATAAATTTAATCGTATTAGAAAGTGGTTCTTAAAATTAATGTTAAGTAATACATAAGTATTACTGTCATTTTAAAATGAAAGTGATAACATATCTTGAAGATTACATTTACCAGCTGTGGCTCTTATTCCTCATTTCTCTACATATAAATATAAAATAGTGATATCAGCATAATTTTTGTGATAAAAAATATTCACTATTTTTGTTTCAGTTTTATTTCAGCGCCTGCCATTTTGTCACTTAAGGCCGAATTTGTACAGCACTTGTTAAATAATCGATTACATATTTCTTTAAGTCTTACCACAGTACCACCATATTTCATGCCCAATGGGTGCGGTGAGTATATTATTTAGACCACCTGAATACTGCCAAGTGTATTGATGGTATGATTCATGAACTACTTACTGTTCTGCGACATCTATGAGACAAGGAAGGAACCTAAAACCGGTCATTTCATTTCGATAACTTTTCTATTCATGTTTCGTTACGGTCTGGCTGTTTGAAGGTTATAGTGGGTTTTTCGTGATAAGTCGGTTCATTTTTGGTGAAAATTGTAATAATAACATAAAAGATGTTCATCGGGTAAGTGACAGATAATGAAGTAGATGCGCTCCTTGTAAAAAATTGTCACATATAAGATATTTTGTTATAGGAAATGAAGCGTTATAGTAAAGATGTGCCTTTCAAAATCATTGGACTGAACAGGGAAGAATTCGATAAGGAAGTTAATAATGCATATATTTCTGCAGAGGACATACCATCCGATTCAGAGTCCATTATAGAAGATTATCTTTCAGATAATGATGACATACCTATTTCAAGACTTAGAGAAAGATTAAACCAATCCCACCTGCTAAATTTTGAACCGCCTAAATGGAGAAAAATGAAAAGGCCACTGAAAGTGAAGTCTCTCGATTTATAAAAGAAATTGAGAGCCTAACCTTCTATTGTTGTTATTAGGCTTTTACATAGAGGCCCATCTAGATGTTTTACCTACATATTGTTTGTTTTTTAAAATTCGAGGACAAATTTTCCCGGGGCGGTGGCGAGTGTAACAAGGAAATTTGAAATTAAGTACTATTTTACAATAAAGACAAAATCCTGTTCAAAGTAATAAAGTATGTTATTAAGTATTTAACTCCTTTAAGAATATTTGCTTTAGCTCTATAAAATGTAACAATATATAGGTTATTATTTAAAATATAAATGTTACATAATGTTCCAATACTTACGGCCTGAGATACAAAAATATTTTTATATTTAGCTTAAATGAAGTAGCGAAAATCATTACAAAATTCTGGCAAAAAATCAAAAAATCCTTCCGGGCTGTTCTCATGCATCTCTCTGTAACTTCCTCCAAGGATCGGAAAAGTTTTCAACTGCTTACTTAATATTGTTTTTCTTTTAATTCCCCTATGGTGATTGGGCTCCAGTTGTAGCTTAAATTGCATCAGTAAAAATTCATATCAAATAATATGCATTTAGTCTTCTATCGTTCAATCCTTCATTGTTATATCGGCTGCAGCAAAGAAGTCGTATTTGGCGGCAAAAAAAATATTCACGTTGGTATTTATTTCATTGAGCAAAGTTAGATGCTCCGGTGCATTGTCTATAATTAACAAAACTTTGAAATATTAATTTGAAATATTGTCCTCCTTGTAGTAACTTATTTTGTGAATCCTTCGTTACAACCACAACTGAAAAGCATGTAGCCTCTGTATCTCTGTTTTCTTTAGGGTCCAGCATTCTATCCAATAAAAGAGCACCGAGAATACATATCATCTAACAATCTCACTTTCAAGGTCTTTGCTGCAAAATGCTCGTTTCATCTTCAGAAATGTAGCTCTTGCCTGTTCTATTCGTATTCTGATTTCTTTCGAGCAGTCATTCTTTTAATTTATCATAGTACCTAAGTATTTATATTTCTCCACTCTTTCAATCGTTTGGTTTTCTAGAACGACATTTACATTGATTTAGGTTCCTTTCATATGAGCATAAACTTAGTCCTTTTGGCGTTCAAAGCCAGTCCGTGTTCTTCACTAGCTCTGGCCACTTTCTCTAGAAGAAACTGTAGGTCATCTAAAGAGTTTGCTTTATAATTTTATGATCAGCATATCTGACTTTATTTATTACTTTTCCGTCACTTTTACTCATCGGTTTTCATTCTCTAATGCATTTTTGTGATTTCTCTGAGTAAATATTGAAAGCATTGGTGAAAGTACACATCCCTGTATAACTCCTCGTTTTATTTGGATTTCGATAGATTATTGATTTCCGACTTTGATAATTGCTTTTTGGTTAAAATAAAGCCCTGAGATGATTTTGATATCTTTGCCGTCCATATTTTTCTCCTCGAGAATGTTTATGAGCTTTTCGTGTCACACTGTATCAAATGCCTAGTTATAATCTATAAAGCACACGTAGAATGGTTGGTTCATATCCATGGAACGCTGACCTAACACATTAACCGCATACAACGCTTTCCTCGTGCCTAGTCCATTACTAAAGCCGAACTGAGTTTCGCTTATATTTTGTTCCAGTTTTCTATATATTCTATGGTGAAAAATTTTGAGAAGAGTTTATAGCGTATGACTCATTAGACTTATTGTTCGGTAGTCAGTGCATTGCTTAGTGTTAGCTTTTTTCGGAAGTGTGACAAAAGTTGAGACAAGCCATTCCTCAGGTATTTGCCCTGAATCGTAAACTGCATTAAACAGGTTGACTAGAATATCAATATGTTTTTCCTCGATAAGCTTTAGCATTTCACTTGGAATCTCGTCCGCTCTGAAGGCATTTTTGAGAGTTTTAAGGGCGCATATAACTTCCTGCTTGGTTATTTCTGGTCCGCTGTTTTGAGGTAATTCTTCTGGCTCATTTCTGTTTTTTTCAAATAGGTCTTCAATATAATTTGCCCAAGCTCTTATCTTTTCCTCTACTTCTGTAATGGCTATCCATTTTCATCTATTAGATATTTCTAATAGATGAAGTTTTCAAGATTTCAAGATATTTCTAAGTATAATATTTACCGGAACATTGAAAATTACCATAAACTATTTTCCCCATTTTTTAGCGACGATTTGATTACTCATATGACATGAGCTGAATCATTTACTTAATTCTGTAGTTATTTAAAATTTATATAAGAAAATAAATCAGTTCCATCATATACCTATTTCATAAATCACTTATCTTTAGAAAAATTAAGTACTCATTGCGGTAAGAGTTGAATTATACAGTTTATGCATATTAAGTATATTTAGTACAAATATGGGGAAAGTTTTAATTTTACTAATATTGATAACTTGAAATCAATGGACGGACCTTTCACGCTTTGAATAAATATTTAAACTTACATAAAAACCATTAACGCTTTGTCTATCTACTCGTATACTGCAAAATATTAGTACTTTCTTATGGCCATATAAAGAAGTAAATGCAGAATATCATTAAAAGCGACTATAAACTTTAAAATGAATGAGTTTGAACTGAATGAACTAATAGATATTTGTATGATAGAAAATTATGAGTGTAATTTTATGTAATCTGTTGAACTCGTATATGGATATTTTAAAAGATACATAATTTTTATTATATGAAATATTCAAACATCAGTGTACTTACTAGATACATTCATTAATAAGATGCTATATCTGTTATGATCAAAAAAATTGTGGAGTCCATAAAGAATTCCTGGACGCATCTGCCACTTCACCTTTTATATACTGGACATATTCTAGAAAGACAGTTTAAACATTACGTAAATAAGCAGCAATTGGTGCAGTGGTTCTTAACTTTTTAATGACCGCGGCCCCCTTAAAATCTTAAAATGTTTTCGCGACCCCTCATACCTATCCTGTTCCCTATCTTTAAAACATATTTTTGAAATGTTTTTTTGAATATAGTTTGGATATCTACATTATATTTGTTACTTGGAGCAATAGATTATAGTTGGAGAAATTGATTATAGTTTGGAGAAATACATATATAATTTAGAAATTAAAAAAAATTCTAATTTCTGCAGCCGCCTCAAATATCTTTTGTGCTCCTACCCCCACCATCCCTATATTTAAGAATCACTGAGTTAGAGTATACATGTAGTGCTGACGTATCAGGTATCTGAAATGTTAGGAGCCCAACATAGAAACAATTTTCTTCTAACATAGCATTTTTTAGCAAAGCTCCAACTTTTTTAATCCGTCTCAATAGTAATTGGCGCCTTGTGTTACAAAACAAGCTACCTCCTAATTCAATAAAAATCTCTATGTTTCGAGTCCTACTTTTACCTTACTTTTACCTAGCAGTAAGAGGCCTCTGAAAAGTATATCCGGTGAATACGATGTCATAAATAACGCTGCTCCTCTGAAACTAGTAATGATTTCATCTATGAGGACCGGACGTGTGAAGATACATGCATAACAATTTTATAGGAAGTGACCTTTATTGGCATTTCACACAAATTACAAAGAAAATTAAACATAAACTTAATATAAAAAAAACCAAAATTAAAATCAATATTAATTAAATAATTAAGTTTTTATTGTAACTTAAATAAATGTTAATTTCTTACCCTTTACCCTCTCTAATTTTTCCTTACACTTCCTTCATTCCTATTTCCTACAACCTACTCTGTACTTCCATTCCTACTACTTATTCATCACCTCATATCCCTTTCACTACCTCTAATTATCGCCCACTTTTCTATCTCCTACCTCAGCCAGCTCCGTTTTCTAGTCTCTCCTAAAAAATCCATTATCCCCCTATTCTTCCCTTCATGCCCCATGTATCTCTCCAATTTGCAGCCACCATTCTTTGTTCCACATTCCATTCTGTTCCCTTACACCCGTTCACCCAATGCTCCCATGTTTCATGCTCCAACCCACACACTCTACATCTTCTTTATTCCTCATCCATCTAATATTTGTTTCCCCTTTCTTCACTCGCACACCTGAATCTCGCTATTATTCTCTTGTCGTTCATGTTCATTTCCGATCTTAAGTAATCAGGCATCTTCCCTTCAACCAACAAATATCCATATTTCTTGTTGTACCTAGCCTTTCTTATTATTTCATATCTCTGTTGCAATTACACATCCTTTAACCTTCAATCAACCTCAAACTCACACCTTCCACCACACATACATAGACCATCCACACCTCTCATATACCCTTCTTCTTTCACCTACCCATACGTTTTCACCATCTTTCTTATATAACATCGCTTTCACATATACTTTGTTACCATTCTCTCCTTCAAATCATTCATCACTTTCCATCTTCTTCACTCTGATTTCACACCCAACATTTAATTTTGATCAGTTCTTGTAGCACAATCTCACACGGTGTCAATTTCCACTCCTAACATTCTTGTCATATATTTTATAACCATCACTTTAAGTTGGGGTTGTATATTGCTGGGAGACTGGAGAGTTTGTTTGAAGGAGGCTTTAGGATTTATCATCCTCTTCAGCCTGGAACTAGTAATGAATGGAATGCTTTT
>WYDF02259195.1:0-19468 GCA_009867245.2 Adranes taylori
TTAGTTTTGTCTTTATTTAATATCTCATTTATTGATCTCCAAGTTTTTCGTGGATTATTCTTATGTTCTTTTAATTTGCCTTGATAGTATTATTTGTTTCTTTTCTACTTAGCATGGTAATCTTATTTTGTTGTTTGAATTTAATGTTTACTTTATCTTGATTCTATTTCATTTTTTTATATAATTTCTCTCTGTTTTATGGCCTGTACTATTTCCAATCCGTCATCTAATTGTTATTACATTTTAATTTAATGCTGTATTCACTTTAATTCTTGTATAATTTCTGTCAGTTCTTTAAAGTCGTATACTGAAAAGTTGTTTGATTAAATTATAAAACTTCATTTTGTTTATTAGCTTAATTTCGGTTTTTTGTCGATATCGTTCATCTTTTGCACTTTTATTGTTTATTTATTTATTTAGTAAACGGGAGAAACTCCTTTACCAAAAATTAATTTTAAAAATTACGATGTTAATTTCCAATATAAGTACACAAATGTACAAAATACGCATCATAAACAAAACATTCCAACATGAAACCATTCAACCCTTTATATATCAAGTAACAGTGAGGAATCCCGAATTCACAACTAGCTGACCCACAACGAGATTGTTTCAAGCTGACCCGATGATGTATTGTAAAAATCCAGGCTACTAGATACTGTATTCCCCATTCTCAACATTATCTTTACGGGACTTTTGTAAGTCCTACATCTTCTGTCTCTATTTTATATTCTACTTGATTAATGTTAAAGTAGCAGTGATCTATTATTGTGCATGTGTCATTATTGTCTATTCTTCTTACATTATCAACGTCGATTTTATTTAAAAGCTTAAATCCATTTTATTGAAATGTTTAATAGGTTTATATCGTCATTTGTATTTTTATTGGTCTTTAATAAATCTATATTCATGTCTCCTACAACGAGTGTATTTTTGTTCATCAGCAACCTTTCTAGATGTTTCTCGAATTCTTCTATTTTGTTTGATGGTGGTCTATATAGGGCTATTATTTTAATTTTTCTTTTGTTATGTAATTGTATTGATATCGTGAGGGTGCTTTTTGAGGGCGGTATAAATAAATCGATCAAAACTCTATATATTATCTGCTTAGTATAAAACTTTATAAATGAAACCACTATATGTAGCATGCAATTTTTAATGTGTTATACCGTATGTTTAAATTTAAATGTACAAGTGTGATTTTAAATAGTATTCTTATTGATATAATTATAGTTTATTAGACGAGTGTAAATATGAAAATGTATTTTGACACAATACAATTTATCTTATGTTATCTAAAGTCATGTAAACTAAGTGACTTCGTCAACCACTTTATAAAAAATCTAGAATGAGTTTTAACAAACAAAAACTTAAAATTAAGTTAAGAACTTCGCAACTGGCACACTGATTATATAAACGATATTGAGTTATCTGTTCAACAAAATCCTCGAATAAATAACATAAGATTTTGATTATTGCCCTCTTGTCATTATAGTCATATGATAATTTACCCTAACATGTGTTTAAAATATCATGGGTTATGCAATTGGAGGTAGAAATTCTAAATTCATTTGTCTGATGGAGTTGCAGTACCGTGTAAAACGCAATCTACTTTAAATATGTGTACTTTAATGGAGAGATTACAGCGAAAAGTCACTAAGATCAGGGCACTTCGTCATCTGAATTATCAAAATAGGCGTAGAAGTCTGGGACTATATATGCACGAAAACTGAAGATCTCATGGTGACGTTATCGAAACACATAAGATTCTTTCGGGACAATAGTCGTGCACATTTTCCTATATTTTCACGCTTAGCTCGAACATTTTCACGCGTAGCGCGCTTAGTTAATCTACTTGGCAACATAATCAACCTATGGACAGAAAGGTGGACAAAGAATCCAAGAAAGTTCTTCATTTCGAATCGAGTGGTGAACTGTTCGAACGCGTCCCAGAGGGTGTAGTGTGTGCTAACGGAAAAAATTAATTTAAAAACAAATTTTATTATCACATATCTATCTAAACATATAAAAATATTAATCTAGCCCGCTAATTATGGATATTTTTAGCTTGCGACTGTCATGTGCGCGCTCTCAAGTGTCCCCGACAAACTTATCAGTAATAAGCTGCTTCTGTTATGGTACTTAATAATAATATGTACAGAAAATGCAGAAAGATTAACACTATCTAGAAGTTCTTCTATAACTTATACAAGCTGTATCAACCTGTTGTTACTAATCTTTTGTCAGCTCCGAACCATAAGACCGATTACCCGACCCATAAGGTGGTTAAATGATTTGATTATATGTTTACATTGACTATACCAACCAATGATTCTTGTTAGAATGCTAGTATATTTCGTGTAATTAATATGACACATGATGAAATAAATATGATCTAATTATATTATTATTATTTTTTAAGGCAAATAACGAAGATCATCAATGGATAGTATGTGATGGTCCTGTTGATGCAGTATGGATTGAAAATTTAAATACAGTGCTGGACGATAATAAAATGCTTTGTCTAGCCAATTCTGAACGTATAAAGTTGACACCTTATGTACATATGGTATTTGAGGTTATGGATTTGGCACAAGCTTCGCCAGCTACTGTTAGTCGTTGTGGTATGGTATACATCGATTCTTCTGAGATAAAATGGTTTCCATACGTAAAATCTTGGGTACATACATTTGATGATGCTGTCTTGAGTGTTGAATATAAGGAATATATATTAAATTTGTTCGATCAAATATGCGAACATGGTTTTATATTTATTAAGAAGCATTGTGAGTTTTCTATATATCAGGTACTCATAAAACGTTTCCTATACTTAATCAAATTAATTATTTTTATAAAGCCTCATCGTGTATATTGTAATAATAAGTCCTGCATTTTCCTGTATATTGCATGCATAGTTCCGTCATTTTACATCATCCTAATAAAAATCAACGTTCTTTCTTTCTTATTTATAACGTCGGCCTATTTCCGTCCCTGGGACCAATCACCGACACACTATAAATGATATTGTGTAGGTTCGAGCGAGAGAAAAATGAAGACTTTTTGCATTGACCGATCAATTACAATACACGTGCTTTTTCTTTATAATACTTTTTTAAAATTCTATGAAAGGAGGATAAGAATCCACAAAAACTCGACGCTGAAGCGGCACAAAAAACTTTCGAATTTACGTCTGTCGTAAAAGGCATAAACGCGAATCCCTTTGTTTTTCTTTCATTCTTATTTATAACGTCGGCCTATTTCCGTCCCTAGGACCAATCACCGACGCAACCAACTATAAATGATATTCCGTAGGTTCGAGCGATAGAAAAATGAAGACGTTTTGCCTTGACCCATCAATCACAATACACGTGTTTTTTCTTTAGAATATTTTTTTAATTATATGAAAGGAGGATAAGAATCCTTAATATGAACGAGAGGTTAGATAACACGGGAACCAGTTAGTGCTAACCCAGGATACACAGGAGAACACATCTTCTCGATCCGGGGTATCGGCGAACCATTATACAAACCAGAAAGAGGGGTCAAGAGTTAGTAATTTATTTAAATAGAAATAGAAAGCACAAAGGCAAATGGGTGACTGATTTTAAAATCCCAGTTTCATTTTGCATTTCCTAAGGAACCTCATAATGGAGCGACAGATGTATTGGTTAGGATTGATTTATTGAAAAAGGGGAAGGAAATTTTTCTCTGTGTAACTAGGCTTCGAAATATGTACTTTCAGCTTTAAATCGCGGACAGCCAAAGAGCAAATGATCCAAAAAGCCAATGTTACTGCACTCGCAATCAGGACTATCCGCTATCTGTATTCTGAATTTTTGTTCAGGGTAAAGGGCATGCCCCAGAGAATCTCTAATTTCTAAACACTAAAACATTCCGTGAGTCGGAAAAAATAACTGGCATAGGTATTTCATGTTAGTTTATTAGGCGAATTGCAGACTTAATATTTTGCCTCCGCATAAAAGATTGAAACCTGGGGAGGACCGCATGAGTTAATGCGAGTAGGGGAGAAAACTCCAAATGAAATCGATGTAGGGGAGGCATGAACCAAGCCATCAGTATTAATCTTTGAGTGCAACAAGAATTTATTAATAATAAGCTCCTGAAACTTATAAGCAACCACTTGAGGAAGATCGTTCGGATTTAACATAATTCTCGTGATTTGTTGCCCAGAAATTTGAGAATGGGAAGACGACTTGAAGCAGAATGGAGAAACTTCAGTATTTAGGAAATAAAAGAAATGATGGGCTTCGGAGATTGAAGGCAACAAGATAGGAAGGGGTTAGCAAAATATTTAGGGAAATGGCAAACATATGAATATAGATTCCGAAAATGTTCAATAATTTTTCGTTGGACCGAATATGAGCTTAAAATGTATATTAGAGTTAATTGTTCCACTCTGCAGAGCCGCAACCGGAAAAGTGCGCATAAGGCCCAAGGAGATTCTGATGCAATTATTATGATGCAATTCTCTGAATTTTTAGCCGAAGGTTTTTCACACAGTTGAAGTAAATCAGAGCCCCAGATTCTATTGCCCCGGTTTAATAAAACTTCTATAAAAGCTGAGTAATATCTTAGGGTCAGCTCACCACCAAACCATAGTGAGGGACTGAAGAACATTAATTCTTTGAACCGTTGAAGCGTAGACGGAATCTACCTGATAATGGAATTTTAACTTGAACCATACTTGGTATACTAGTATGGTTAATGGAATCGAACCATACTCCTAAATACTTGTGTTTGTCCACCTTAGGGATTTCGGTTCCGTCATTAACGATGTTTAAATTTTGAATGATTTTCCTTGAGGAGAAGAACAACAATGAAAACTTGGCTGTTAAAAAAGACAGCCCCAGGGATGTTAAACCTTCTTTTATCTGATTAAAAGAGACTTGTAAATCTAGAACAACTTCATCGAAACTATTCCCACCCTGATATAATAATAATAATATCTTCGGCATATTGGAGCATCCTAGTATTCTTCCTCAGATAGCCTTGTAATTTACATGTATAGATATTGAAAACGAGAGGAGATAAAACAGAACCTTGAGGAAGCCTACGCCACGATAACCTAGAGTTGTTATATCCTCTTATAGAAATTTCCTTAACACGTACCAACCTATAAATGACAGAAATGAGAGGTTTGGGGATCCTAATTGACATCAAGGAATTATATAGAATATCCGGATTTACATTATTATGCCTGTTCGACGTCGAAAAACAATCACGCTAAAATATTCTTCGCGCAGAGTGTTCCCCACCACAATACACACACCTACGGACAGAACATGTTCTAATATGAGCCGAAATTTTGTCCAGGTCATCTTCAAACCCACATCTCGGAGAACTTTTACAATTTGTTCGAAAATGACTATATCTCAAGCAACTAGAGCATTTTGAAACTGGAGGAATGTGAACAACAGTTGGGATATAACCTGAGGAGCATATATATATATATATATATATATATATATATATGTTCCTCTAAGAGGAATAATAATATTGAATGAAGGCTGAAATATTACTCGAAATTGATATATCCTGAGTAACATATGTTCCTCTAAGAGGAATAATAACATTGAATGAAGGCTGAAATTCTACTCTGCCCTCAACATTTCTTTTTAATATCCTTCGGACATGCAGAACCTTTATATCAATGTTGTAATTGATAAATTTGATGTTCTTGTGGATCTCTTCTGGGGTCAATTCCGGGTGGACATCTCTAACTAGAATTTTGCATGACGTTAGATGTTTGGGAATCTTACAAAGTAGGTTATACTTAGATGAAATATTAGATTGAATGAAATTATTAGTGTACAAGAAATTAAAAAAATTAACCATAGCTGTGAATCTACCATGATTCCCAAGTGACTTTACCAACGATACCTTCTTCAGCAAATATTTTTATTAATAAAAAGGTCTCGAATATACATCTGATGTCACTAAACGCATAAACGCGAATCCCAATATCAACGTTGTTATATAACAATATCTCAGGGATGGTTTTTAAGTTTTTACATACGACTACTAGATGGTGCTATTGAGACATTCTTGTAAAATTTTACTTTTGTTATTAAGTCCAGAAATCAACTGAGTAATTGTTTAAGAAAAGCAATTTAGTGCAAACATGGAAATTTAACGTTTTCGTTCGATGATTGTGTACTATTTTATTAAAGGCCTACCGCAACAACAACGTTTCGAATACCTTTGGTCTACATTTAATAATAAAGCATACAGCTGTAATTATCACTAGAGCTCTCTGTAATTATCACTATTTCTTTCAATTAACTTTTTCTTTCATATTTGCATCGCTGGCTTACCCATGCTTTCTAAACACGAATTGGTTATTGAATAGTTCACCTGTCTCTTCAATCGCGCTTTAAATACTATTAAATTCGGTTTATTTCTATATTCACTTTAATTTTTTTTTTGTAGGTTGAAGTTAGCAAAATTGCAATGATGTGTTCTTTGATGCGAAACATACTCTTTGGAACCAAACATTCATTAGATAGAATTGGAGAGAAAGCGAAAGTCAGATGCTTTATTTGTCAAACATTTATTTTTTCTTACATTTGGTCGTTAGGAGGAAATTTATTAGAGGCTTCCAAAGAGAAATTTGAACAATATGTCAGAGATCAATTCGAAGAACACCATGATTCAAGGTAAATTTTAATGTTATATTAATCTTAAATAGGATAAAAACATCAAATCAACTTCTATTCAGAACACATAAATGGTTGTCAGCGTTCGAGTCCAAAGATAAAAAGTATTGGAGCAACATAAAATTATTATCAAAATACAAAACACACCAAAGAATTCCTAGCATCTTTCATAACGGCCAGGCCTATGTTAGTGATCTCGACAAATCTGTGTACAAACTTAATGGCAATCTGAAAGGCTGAAATACTACTGTAAAACGGAAAATTATACAGAATTTTCTGAAAGATGTACATAAGTATATTTTGAATATTTGTAATTATTATCTGGACGATCAATATTTTCCAAAAATATGGAAAGAGGGCATCAACATCCCGAAGAAAGGCAACGACAGAAACCTAGTACAACCCCAACATTGGGGAAAATTTTGGAAAAGCTAATGAAAATAAAACTAGAAAAACATCTAAGAGAGGAAATTCCCGCATATCAATTTAGTTTTGGTAGTCCACTCTGTAATTATCAATATCCGTGCTTACATCTAATGTACAATTGTATTACACAGCAGCAAATTCCCCAGCTGCATTATTTGTTGTCATACAGAAAACATTTGATAGTGTGTGGCATGAGGCTTTAATATTCAAACTTTACAGCTTAAATTGCCCCAGATATTTATTACTGTTACTGGCTGAGTTCCTAAGATATAGAACTCAGAGTTAAAATTTGTAATAAATTTTCGTCAAGATTTTTTGCGGAATAGGGTGTTCCGCACGGGCCTCACTCCCTCCTTTCTTACATAATCTTTTGTAACGAAACGTATTACTCCAATATTTCCAAAAGTTCTGACAAACAAAATAATGAAATGGTGCAATTAATGGAGAATTTAGCCTAAACCTTCCAAAAGTCAATTAATTTTGTCCATCTTCAGCTTATATTAAGCTACACAAACATAGAGCCAAAGTCATTTCCGATTGAATGCAACAACTATTCAAAACCTGTCATTTCACGACCAAAACATTTCGAAGCTCTTAGATTTAAAAAAGAAGGAATCAACATTGTAACTGCAGCTAAAATATACAAAATGATTTGCTGTCCCATAACTGAGTATTGATTCCCTATATACGCTAACTGCAAAAAATCTACGTTGAACCTAGAATCGGAATCACGGAAAGATCTTATTTCAAAACATTATTAAGAATAAAATATTCTGATAATCTATTGTACAACCCTTCTAATCCTGTATTGTACCAAATGACCGAGGGTCGGAAGCATTTGTTATGGAGGCGAATTATCGGCAGAAGACGTAGGAAGAGAGTTCTGTCTATAACTTTGGAGGAAATATTAAGTAATTATGGTCATCCACAGCGGTCTGCCAAGGGATAAAGAAGAGAAAAAATGGAACATTTTATCTAAAATTAACTACATCACTCAATAATTCGATTCTTTATTATGAAAATATTCTTGTGTTATTTTATTATTTAGTTTGAATTTTAATATTATGTTTTTTAAAATGATAACCTTTGTAAGTTAGTTTCTTGCCATAGAGCTTTTATTATTATTATTCTTATTATTAGGATGCCGCCTGGTGCCGATTTATGGGGATTATATATGGATTCTGAAACGCATCACTTAGAGCCATGGAGTAAAGTAATTCCTGCTTTTAAGTATGACAGAACTACACCGTTCTTTGAAATGTTGGTACCAACTATTGACACTTTGCGTTACGGTTCCATTATGGAAAAACTTATTTCCGTCAATCATCCAGTTCTTTATACTGGGGAAACAGGTAAAATTTATTTTGTTTTTATATAGAATGTGCTATATCGAATTGTACAGCTTGACTTCAATATGCAACGATTTATCAAATGCGATCTTTGTAAACGTTATTTTAGTTATAAAAGTAGAAATATTCTCACGTTAAATTGTGTGACTTTGAATTGTGTGAGTTTTAACTAGATAAATAAATTCTACTTCCAGTTGAAACACACCCAATCTACTTCCAGCTGAAACACGCCCAATCATATCGGAATCAGTAGATCATTAATCAACAATTTATTCAGGAACATAATTTGAATTTAATTTATAGTTTATATGGGGTTTTAATAAATTCACAAAATAATAAAACTAAAAAATGATCTATTTTCTTGACTCAATTCAATTAGTCGGGTATAAATAAAGCCCGACTCAAATGAAATATAATTATAATAAAATACTATTGATTTTAAAGAAAATTTATACAATAAGAAAGTGTTTAAATGTAACAAATATTATAAGAGGTTTCGCATATTTCGCTAAATAATAAAACACAAGTTAATTTATTTAATCACATAAATATTAATCCGAATACAACAAAGCTTTCCATTAATTCGCAAATAAAGAGAATAACTTCCTAGTATTATTTACACTCATAAAGAAAACGCCTGATTTGTAATATAACAACATCCAATGCGATTCTGCTGTAATCTAACTGCGTAAAGATTTATTTCCCATTTGTAAATTTTAAATGCAATTGCATGTAAATATAAAAAATACTCAACAATATTTAAATGAATCTTAATAAATTGTTAACTATCAATTAGATGAAAATTAGTTACTCTGAATCAATTATTAAGAACTTAAAGAATTTCTCAAATCGATTAATCAATATAAATAAATTTGCTACTCACATCTGTACCGAAGACATTTCTCTCAGTCGATCCGAATTCTTAATAAGGTTCATAAGTTATTTTATTTAAATACTGGAAAATCAGGTCCAGAACTGCTCAAACCTCGTTCGGGTCATCAGTTTTATATTTAATCGTCGGTTTTCCACTCAATGGATTGGGCCTAAATCGTTAAAAGTTTGAAAGCATCTCGCTTCTCTCTAATGGAAAGCCTATGATTTAATTCATTCATATATTTTTCTAATTTGTTGTCGAAAACAGTTCAGTTCGCGTAAAGAGTCTATTTTCCCTTCTCCTCTTACCTAGTTCTTTTCATCGCGGCTAGTTTACCCTTCTTCACTTGCACGATAAATAGCCCTGATCGTGGATAGTGACCTGTTACTTCCAACACGACGAATAATTCTCGCAATCTCGTCTATTTTTACGTTAAAGGTTAGAATGAATCATTATACTACATTCTTTTCATAATGGAATTGGAAATTGCCGTTACAATATCTTTAGAAGTAACTGTTTGAGAAATGTAGATCAGGTTCAGCAAATTGGAACTTCTTGAAGTAACAAAATTTAACGTAACGTTAATACTTCTTTAGTTCGCCAGAATATACTTTATTAAAACTCGGACAATTGCTGACATGTGAGATATGATATGCGCCTATACATAAGAAAATTTTTAGTTTCCTATCTTTATATAAAATTTTTAATATTAGTATTATTATTAATATTTGTGACAATTGCTGAACATCTGAATAGGATTTTGGTTCATAATGCCTCGTCACATCAGTTTTTGAATTGATGATATGTGAGATATGATATGCTTTTATAAATAAGAAAATTTTTATATAATATATAATATATATATTATAAATAGTAGGGGTCCTAGTATGGAATCTTGCGGGACCCCATATTTTAATAGCCGTGATTAGGACGATTTTCCCCCAATTTGGCTTCTTCCTGTTAAAAAGTATTTTAAGATTGATTTTAAGTGTTGACATCATAAGATTCTAGTTTTGATAAAAGTTTGTTATGTCAGAAGCCTTGATTAAGTTCACAAAAACTGCATAGAATTCTATTTTCCTTTCAATGGATTCTCTAATCGCTTCTACCAAAGCAGTAACTGCCTGGATCGCTGGGACATATAACCATATTGTGATTTGCAGATATCGGTTCCCAAATCATTTAAATCTTGATCACATTTTCAAAGATTTTTGAAAATAGCAGTGTTATTGAGATAGGTCTGAATTTCTAGGCTTTGTTCATAACACCTCTTTTGTATACCTGTATTAATCTGTTTATTTTAAGCTCCTGTGGAAAAGTACTCTCATTTAAACACACATTTATAACAAGCCAGTGGATCCATTATGTTGTGGTTGGTTTGTTTTATAATATCTACAGATATATTATATATGTCTGTACTTCTTGTCTGTATGTCTGGATACTTCTTGTGGAGTGACTGGTTCCAAGAAGAGGGTTTATCTTTTGGTGGGATATTGCGTAAGCATGTTCCTGAACTCATTACTAGAGTTGAAGCAGCTTTCTGATGTAGTGAGAAGATTGCCTACAAAGTATTTCTGGAATTGGTCCACACCTATATTTACTGTGTTTCTCTTGATTGATTGGAATCTAATCATTTTCCACATTTCAGATGGCTTGTTAAGGAGAGTTCTAATTTTCATAGACCCATCTAGTTTCTTTGCACCATGTATGTTCTGCTTGTATCTGAGTTGCGATTGTTTTACTACCATTTTTATTTCATCATTTATCGTGAATTTGTTTGACTATGTAAGCTTTAAGTTGCTGTATTTCTTAATTATACCATGGTCTGGATTATACCTTGTATGGTTTTATATGGCATACTGGTATAATCTCGTTTACTAGTCGATAAATATGTTATGAAAGGTTGTGTTGGCGCTCTGGGCAGTATCTGACATTTATACTTCGCTGCAATTTACATATCATAGAGCTTCATTTAGATGATTTAACTTTTGGATTGTTACCAGTCTACCAGACTAACCAGGATTTTTGCCACTTCTCATAGAGATTCCATAATAATCTGAAAAATGTGGCTCCACGACTAGTCACTCATATATGTTAGTATTGACAAATATATTGTGTGGCACTGGTATAGGTGATCCTGATATTAGTGAGTCTCTTCTGTGAAATTGAAGATGTACAATTGATCAATGAGTAATTGTTTGTTTTTGTAACTGAGTGTTGGTTGATGTTGAAATCACCTGCTACCAGTGTAACGCATTTATGCTTACATGTAATATTCAAAGTGTTAGACAGTATGTCTATATAGCTATCGAAATCATCTAATATAAGTAATATTAGTTTTTTATGAATGATGACAAGATATTTTACATATACCTTTGACTGATCTATTATTTATTTCTTTGATTATTGGAGCGTGTATTGTTATTTTCTCATGTATCAGTATAATTGATCCCCCATTCTTTTTCATACTTCTTGGGTAGAAGGAGATAATGTCGTAATTTTCGAATTGCAATAAGTTGATCTAGTTTCTGGTTAACCAGGGTTCATTGATAGAGAGTTCATTGATTAATATTTGCATTTCGAGTAGAGATTCTTGTAGTTCATCTATTATCTTATTACGCAGGTACTATATGTTTATGTGAAAGTATGTCAAATTAAAAAGGTCTGAATCGTTTTTGTTTCAATTTTCTTCTTTGTTTTTCCTATCAGAATCGTATAAGGTTAGGTATTTGTCAATATCGATGCAGGTTTCCGAAAAAAATAACGATCAACTATTATATTTTCAGGGCAGTTTTTAATATTTTTTAAATCGTTTTAGTGTATAAAGTCCTCACATACTGTGAATATAGGCAGGTTGCTGTTTCGTCATCAAGTTTCTGACAAACAAAATCTTTGGATTTTATAATGGATCCCACATGGCTCTGTACGTCCTTGAATTTTGTTGTTTTTGCATGTTTTTTTTATGTAGCATGTCTTATTTTCGGCTTTAATAGAGTGGGAGAAGCCTTTGCCCACAATTCTCTCCTTGGACTTCTTTGATTGTTTGTCTTTGTTAAATGTACTATAGGGTTTTTAGTAGAATTCAAATGAAGGTGTACTATTTCTGATCTCAAACTGCAAGGTCTCAAACTATAAGGTCTCAATGGAGATGTTGTGTGGTTGGTCCTTGGTGTTGGTGCTGTTATTGCTTCTATTTGTTTTCGCCATTATTGATGCATATGTATTGATTTCACCCTCTTTTGCTCCATTCAGGACTACATGTGATTTAATATCATTACAATTTATACATGTGTTAACTATATTTTTGAGTACATTTTCTTTACCGATATTTTGCTTTTTTTTATTTTATACTGTTTAGTAGCAATATACTGGTTTTAGTGGTTTTAGAGTTATACTGGTTGTAATAGTAATATTTATTGGTGTAATATCACCAGTGTTGCTTTTGTCCAGTGGTTTATACTGGACAGTTGAAGGGATACCAGTCTGTTTTGGATGATTGGGTTTAGTTATCAGTGTATTTATATTCTGAGTTTGTATTCTATTTTCTTCTTTTCTTTATTCTATAGAAAAATTTTTTCTTTTTTTTATATGTAACATTTAACAAGTACATAAGTACATAACTAATTGAAAATAAAAGAACTGAACTGTTTACTTGGTAACTCAATACGTCTAATGCAATATTCTTTCTGGTAGTTTTGGGTTTAGTTGAAAAATAGTAATGTACTTGTACTAACTGAATCTACGCCCAAGGATTTCGACTCAGTAATTGAACAGTGTATTATAATGTATTTTTCTATAAGTATTGTATATTTAATTATGCTAATTACTCACTTTTGTACTTTCTTTTACTGTTTCGGAATAAAGACGTTTATTATTATATGTAGTTTGAAAATGTTTATTGTCTTAAATGTTACTACGGTAGTTGATATATAATTACGAATACTGCGTTTCAGGTGTTGGAAAGTCTGTAATAGCCAAAGAAGTTCTTCATAAGCTTTTCGAATCAGGCAATTTTGTACCTGTTACATTAAACTTTTCGGCACAAACTAGCAGTTTTAGAACACAAGAGATATTAGAACTTAAGCTTGAAAGGCGAAAGAAAACACTTCTTGGAGCTCCATTAGGAAAGCGAATCATTGTTTTTGTTGATGATATTAATATGCCAAAATTGGAGACCTATGGAGCACAGCCACCTATAGAATTATTGCGTCAATTTCTAGACTTCGGTGGATTGTATGACAGAGAAAAACTGTTTTGGAAAGATATAAAAGATGTTGTTTTATCAGCGGCTTGCGCTCCTCCGGGTGGTGGACGAAATCCACTAACACCAAGATTTGTTAGACATTTTGGAATGCTTTTAATTCCTGCACCCAATGAATATACTTTGAAAGTTATTTTTAGGGTAAATATATTTGCAAAAAATAGTTTTTAATTAAAATATGTGCATAAAGTTAACAAGTAGTTATAAAAGTGAAGGCATTTTCTACATACAAATTAATTCGTGTGGAAATTCTCTTCATTGCATTGATTTATTTATTAACATTGATTTTATCCTGTCGTACATCAAAATGTAGCATTTTTCTTTAGCGTTTTTATTATTTTTGGAGACCAATCTTAATTATACATTTTTATAAAAAAGTAAAATATATCTTTTAACTAATCTGATGAATAACATTATTAGGCAATTTTAAAAGGATTTTTGTACGATTTTGCCAATCAAGTACGAGATCTTGCTGATTCCATAGTAAATTCTGCAGTTGATATATATGAACGAATCGCAGAAGATTTACTACCAACGCCTGCCAAATCTCATTACGTATTTAATTTAAGAGATCTTTCAAAATGTATACAAGGTGTATTGCAAGCTGATCCTGGTACTATGAGAGATGCAAATTCAATGCAAAGGTAATTTATAAGGCAGAGGTAGCAAATTCTTCAATTCTAAAAATTTTATTTCATGCGTTGTTTCTAGTCTCATTTTTGAGCTTTCATAGTTTTTACTTTGAAGTTTGCAAAAGTTTTTCTATTTCGACCGACTGAAAATGTTTTTCTATTTACAAATGTTTGTCAAGCACGACATTGTTGTCAGCGTATTTTATGTTGTTGATGTCGATCCAAATGTGCAAAGGTATTGGTATAGTCGCATTGTACGAGTTCAACAAGCGCGCTACTAATACGTGACCTGCGATGCAGTTTGAAATACTTGTACAACGTTGCCATCTAGTGCAGTTTTTAAATTCATATGAACTATGTAATTAACTATAATCTTTGGACGATTTAATTATATTTAATAGCATACATATGAGTATCAAATTAAACAGACTTTTATCAATTGCGAGTGCCATTAAAGCAGAATTTTCGGTTAATGATGGTTGAATTATTCGTTTCGAAACGGGTGTGGATGCTGTAATAATATTGGTACAATAAATATTCGAAAATTTTATCTTCTGTACTTTTTTTTCCTTCTCTTTATTTTTTTTAGGCTCTTTTAGAATTAACTCGGCACTTTTTCAAAGTATTCTTTCAATACATCTACAGTCATCACATTAGACTATTAAAAGGATCTGGAATGATCATAGATGACGATTTGACGCAAATGGAAAGGGAGGTACAGAATAAATATTTGGAAAAGGGCGATATAAATATGTAGAGGTAAAGAAAGAATAAAAATTTGATGTACAGGACCGGAGATGTAAAATGGATTTTGAATGATGAGAACCACACAATTATTCAAGCGCGAAGAGGGAAAGAAACTGGTAGTATGACGCAGGCAAATTCGAACCGTTGTGAACGGACAATAGAGAGGAGGAGAGAAAAGAGATGAGAAGAAAAAAATCAGGGAGATTAATAGCATAGAATGCATAGAAATTTCCTCAGTAAGAGAGGTATATCTGGTAAGGGCAATAGGGTATGTGATATCACTTTGGTAGTTTAGGGAAAAAATGTAGAAGAGATTTAGGAAAAGTGATGATAAATAAGGTGAAAGACAGAAGTTGCCTATAGACTTGTGGAAATTGCCTGTAGACTTGTGGAAGTATTTGAATGAATAAGAGAGATAAACACACTATGAAAAGTAACATAGGATATTCCATATGAATGGAAGCAAGGAGAATTTATTCCGGTGAATAAAAGAGATGAGAGGAGTAATGTAAAAATTAGAGAGGGATAACTATTATGAATGGTATATACAGGTGACATGTGAGGGTTATGAACAAGAAGTTAGAGGAAGAAGTGAAAAGAAATAGTTAAACTGGATTTGTCAAAAAAAAAAGAGAAACAGCGGATAATATTGTAAATGTAAATAACATAATAAACTAGGAGATATGCATATCATTACAAAATAGAGACAGAAATAAATCTAACAAACATGGGGGTATAGATGTGACGTAAATGTGAATGGAAATATGATATAAATGAACTAATAGTATGAATAGATTAAATAGTACGGAATAAATAGAAGGATTATAAAATATTTTAAGCATCACGAATGTATCAAATATTTTTAATAATTTAAATAAAGATTAAAGTCAGATTGACGTTCAAGAAAATATCAAACAAAATATACATTGCATTGCTAGTCATTGCATTTATTTCATTAAGTATCATAATAACCTGTAATGTATGTTGAAAATAAAACATATGAATTAATAATACAGTATTTACTTAATTTATATTATCTGCATATTAAAAACTAAATGGACAATGTGGTACCATCAGATTGTCCGTTTAGTTCAGAACGTAACGTGCGCTGCTATAGATCGAGTCTCAAACATCGTGAGTATGTTGTATTCCTAGCGCGATTGGAGTCGTAAGTTGCGATTACACTGATATTTTAAATATATATCTTACTTATATTTTAAATAATACAAATCTTTGAGCAATACCTTTTTGTACGCATAGTTAGTGTTACTATACTTAGTTTCATCACATATTCTGCACTTGTTATATTGTGTCTGTCGAGTCCAATTTCTTTCAAGACCAATTTCTCTGCTAAAAACGGGCGGATGTTTAATTATAATTAACCAAACGGACATATTGTTTTCTTTAGGTTCCCACTATTTTTCTAGTTAAATGTTAAAGTCAGTCCCACTATGTTAAAGTCAGTCCTAAAATTAATTTGCGGGTCCCCGTTCCTTTTCTAAATCCGTGTTGCGATCGGCTTAAGTATTTTTTTATATTTATTGTATATTTGATTCAATCTGATACACAAATTCTAGCAGCTGTTTAGAGGGACACATCTCCGGTCTCATATAATATTGCAGAAATTAATCAGTTTCGTGACAACATCGTTAGTTTTTGAACGGTTTGGCGCTTCTAGGAACTTTTCTAGTCTTTGTTTTCTTAATAACCCTAGTCACTAATGATCTTTCCCAAATCTGCTCTTGTTTTTTAGACTCAAATTTTATATAACTATTTTCATTTCTTATTGGAGATAGTTTTTTGAGTTTCCATAATCATACCATTTATTTGGTCTTATTACGGAGTTCTCGGTCTACACTCTTAATCTGTAAGTTTTCAACTTCTTTACATTTTTCTAGCGCCCATTGTTTTTCCATATCTTTTTTGAGATAGCTGCATTTTTTGGTTTCTATATTCTTTGTCTTTGCGTCTTTCCTCCATTAATTGTATTATTTAAAGTGTTGTCCAATGTTGATTTGCTTTTGGCTCTTTCACTTTCTTGTAATTGATTGTTGCAAGCAATGTTTTTTAATGTATATTTAAATATAACTCAATTTCGTACTAGCTTGAAATACGTTAGAATAATCAGCTAATACCTGACTGAAAATTGTTAACATTTCCTTTTTTATATTAAGTACAATTTTTGTAATATTCTATTATAATTATATAAATCTAATTCATATTCATTGTCAAGAATATAGTTATAATTACATTTCTGATGTATTTTATATTATATTCTAGGCTCTTTTATCATGAGTGTCTACGTGTTTTTCACGATCGTCTTATAAACAACGAAGACAAAATTTACTTTTATCACTTGATGCGTGAAATATGTGGACGTGCGTTTGGAACGCCAGTTTTAATGTTCACGGATGAATCCATTCATGTAGCTCCACCAATCTTACTATTTGGTGATTTTATGATTTTTGGTGCCGAAAGAGAAGATCGCATTTACGAGGAAATACATGATATTGCCAAACTGAAACATATATTAGCTGAATATTTAGAGGATTATAATATTGTTTCTTCAAAGGAAATGAAACTGATATTCTTCATGGATGCTATTGAGCATTGTACAAGGATTGCGAGAATTCTACGAGCTGAAAGAGGAAATGGTTTGTTAGTTGGTGTTGGTGGTATGGGAAAGCAAAGTTTAACGAGATTAGCTTCACATTTGAACGGCTATAAGTAAGTAGATTGTATTTAATTAAAACCATAGTTTAGTAAACTATCTAGGCATTTTCTGAATGTGTGAGCTTTCCAATTGTCTCAGGATAATTTTTATTGTTCATTAAATGCCATTATTAATAAAAATTACTAAGAAATATTGGTTCGGGCTACCAGTGTTTACTTCACATCATAAGCGTTTAGTCTGCGTTTACAATGTGAAGCTTTTAACATATTTACGTAGCCTGGTTTCAGATAGGATAAAGATTCGTATAGGATATGAATTCCTAACATGCCAAGATTGTCATTATTTCGGCTTGAAATGCAGTGATATATCATTTCTAGTTAATTGTAAACTAATCAGTGGAATTATGTGCATTATTGGCCCCATATATTTAGCCCCTGCCTCTTTCTTTGGTTCCATCTGTATACCAGACAAATCTACTCAACAGTAATGGTCATCATTGCCCCTTGTCATGAATCATTATTCGACAGGAATCCTTAAAGTAGAATTGTATGTGATAGCATCTGATATCTGATAGATATCTAAAGTATCTAATAGATAATAATAATAATTTATTCCAACTAAGTTACAATGTAATATAAGTAATATTGTTTACACTTAATTATTTACATACAAGTAGCACAAAATTGGTAAGATATTAGATTACAAATTTGCGTACACAATCGTTCACTGTAATGAATGTAAAGTGAAAATAATTTAAGTTTCAACTAATAAAAGTCTTCAAGTCTTTCTCCTTTGGAATCTATTTTTTAGAATCAAATTCAGCAAACTTTTAATGCTGGTATGATGGTCCCTTTTTTGTCATAATTTGGCCTTTTATTTCTTTCTTGTCCTGTAGTCTGCTTGTCCGGTTACGTTTTTCTTTGAGTATATCTCATCTTGTGGTTTTTAATTGCTATTGTTTCTCATGCCAGTATTTTTTATTTTTGTTTTGAATAGAAAATATGAGTTATTTTTCTTTATTATTTCTAGTATTTGATTATATTTCATTATGCTTTTCCTTAGAGTACTATTTACTCCCACGTTTGTTCTAACCGTATCAGTGACCACAACCCACAAACTCTGAGTATATCCACATGCAACCTCAAATGCAATCTTTGAAACATTTCTCACAATTTTTTCAAATCACCTGGATCAATCCTTCCCAATAAAATCAGTACGCAGTAACAAATGCAATAAGCCAAAAACATCGCCTGAACTGGAAAAAATTAAGGAAAATCTCAGATATATAGAGAATATAAGAAAATAACACAATATAAGTAGAATCCTTACATCAGATAACACATGCAAAACTATTTAGAATATTATACACCATGAGACAGGACGAAATAGGATAAATCCAATTTCGATACCATCTAGCGCGATCTTTACCTCCCACTTCTCGAATGTTGGACAGGCCTCCAACAGAAACCACAGTAATATAAATGCGAACAATACGGCTACAATAATTACCAACCATGTTCAGTCCTTATTCTTAGAACCAGTAAATGCAGAAGAGGTTATGATGCTGATACGGAGTCTAAAGAACATAACAACGGTAGACGTATATGGAATAAGTGATAAATTCGTAAAAATGGTTGCTCATAGTATAGCGCCCCATCTAACTAACATAATTAATATGTGTATCTCGGAAGGTGCATTGCCTGATGCTCTAAAACTAGCTAAAGTGGTCCCAATATATAAAAAAGGATTGAAATAATTATCGTCCCATATCTATCCTCCCAATATTTTCCAAGATCTTTGAAAAAGCCATTCTTAGCAGAATTATTAA